>VXCM01001695.1:33838-71663 GCA_014773175.1 Lucifuga dentata
GACGGGGGGCGGGTGGAGGGCAGGGACAGAATCGGGTGCCCACCATCATCAGTCCACCGGCCCACATTGGCTGCGGCCCACCGGCCCACTCGCCTCTCCCAATGGCCAATCCGACCCTGTCTACAGCACATGCGACCGGATTCTGATCCTTTGCTCATGTGACACGTATCAGACACGCTTCCTGAAGATGTAAATGTTAAAAAGCCACATGGAATCAGATATTCTCAGATCTGTTTTGGGCCTCTTACACATGTGGAAGTGGGCCGGTATGCATCGGTACATAGTACTGGGACCTCTGTGATTTTCATTTTAGAGTACCGGCACATTTTCAGGAGTACTGGAACCTCTCAGAAAGCTTCCATAGTCTACTGTAGAACAACGCAGAGGAAAATGATCAAAGATATAGAAACAATAGCAAAGGTTGCAGCTGGACGAATTAAATCAGAGGACTGTGTATTTATATATGTGTATAATATGTGTATATACCCCCCTCCCCTGCCCTTCCCTGGACCGATTACCAGCCACACAGATAAGAGGAGTACTGGCATCTTTTTTTGTTCACTTTAAGCACTGGCAATGAGGGAGGTGAAAAACTGGCTGCAACAGAAGTCCTGCAGAAATAATAAAGGCCAAGTTTGAGTCCAGACCTTAACAAAATGAAAATGCTGAGGCACAGCTTTAGGAGGACTCTCCAAGGACTCCTACAAATAAATGAACGCAGACTGAATGAGCTAAAACTCCTTCTCACTGTTAGCAACTTGGATCAGCAGAGACATGAAACACTGGTGCAGGTTTAAGCAGCTCTTAATCACCTTTACCTGCCTGGACTGTGAATGATTTTAGGATAATTTGACTCAGATTGTTGGTTGATTCTTACTGCTCACCTCGACCACGGCCTCTTTGGTCTGAGCCATGTCTGAGATGACGCCATCTGTGATCATCAGCAGCACAAAGTACTGAGAGCCGTCTGTCACTCCTGCTGCACAGCTAAAAGCACACACACACACAAAGATAAATAAGCTGTGTTTGAAAATTTTAATTTACACCACTTTTGACTTTTGTCTGTGATCACACTGAACAGGGTTTTTGCAGTACGCTGTACTTTTCCTAATTGTATTAAATCAGATTTTCATTTTGGTTTGTGCCCCATTTCAAAAAGCCTGAGCAGAAGAATACGTCACTGAGACTTTTTCTCTGTTGTCCAGTCAGATGAAGGAGAGATAAGCCTTTCTTCTGTAAACAGGGAAAATGGAGGAAACGTTGGTGCCCTTGTGTAGCTCACTGTAACTTGAATTCCAGTGAACAGTGGAATTGGTTAAAAGAAAATAACAAGCTCAAATCAAATTATGTATCACTTTTTCCCTAAATGATGTATCACCAGTACCAGATAATACAAATTCAAGATGGATCGTCCTCAGAAAAACATGCCACATGGCCGTAGTGTCCAACTGGTGCTCTCTCACAATGCTGGTAATCGATCTCATCCAGGCCTCATGGAACAACCGCTCATTCAACACAAAGTCAAACCAGCAGTACCAAGGATTCTCTGAAGAGACCAAGTACCGTAGACATCCAGTCATTGTCTCAAGTCACTGGCTCCAGGTCTCACTACCATAAAGTAAGACTGGGAGCACCAGGACTCTAAAGACTTGGACCTTCGTCTTGTTGCAGAGATATTGGCACTGCTGATATCTCTGCAAAAAGAGACTGTAGCTTTAAGGGGAAATGCAGTTCTATCTATTATTTGTTTCTTGAGCGAGTAAGACCAGCCATTTCATACAACTTCTGAAGTCAGAATTCAGCCAATGGATCCAAACTTTACAATAAACTGTGACTTCTGTGATCAGAGAAATTCATTGTGCTGCACAACATGCACAAACAAAAGACGTGCATTCTCAAGCTTTAATGGCATCCAGTACTAGAGATAGAGAGAGAGAGAGTAGCTTCCTTTTAACTCTATTCCAATTATTGAGTCTCAAGGTAGATAATAAGGCAAAGTGAGGCTGCCCTAATGGTTTTTAATGCAACTATTGCATAAGCTGTTTCAGTGGAGAGAAGGGTTTGGGTGCATGAACATCATCAGCACTGGTGGGACCATATAGTGCACAGTTTCTCTGATTCTAAATGACTTCATAATTTCAGAAAGTGACTTGAATGAAACTTTTAATTGCATTTATGAAGCGTTGCATGACAGCGGACTCACTCTGAGTCTCTGTGTCCCTGGTGGCCACAGAGTCTTTCTACCGTGCCAATGTCCAGTTGTTTTAATCAAACCATCAGTAGGATACAGTGGATAGAAAATTAATTTAACAATGTTGACATTTTATTCACCTAAAGCCTTATTCTAGTTCTGAATGCTTCTCCCAAAAAAAAAAAAAGTTAATTAAAGTTAGTTAAAAGTTAGTTAAAGTTAAAAAAAGTTAATCTCAATCATTTGGTGTCTCAATCCTTTTCAGATAAAATTCCATATTGATATTTTTTATGGTATTTGTAATGGTTACTGCTGTGTTTATGCTTCATTGCTTTCCTACTCTACTCCCTCTGTAATATTCATCACCCTTGTGTGTTTGTGTGTTTGTGTGTCTCTCACCGTGCCACCTGGTTGATGACTGGAGCAAAGTTGGTTGGTCCGTACAGCTGAACAGTGCGAAGGCTCTGGAAATAAGCCTCCAGTACGCCATCAATCCCCACAGAGTTTGGGTTTTCTGGGTTTGAATTCTGCAGGAAAGGAAACACATTCTTCAGCTCAGGTTTCAACAAAATAAAAGAAGATGGATTTTTTCTTTGTTTTCTTTGTTTTTTTAGGCTTTTTTATACAGCATACATCTGCCTTCATAGCTTAGGACATCATTACTATAAAGCCATCTGCCACTTTCATGGCTGAGCTCTGGTACTGATCTGCTACCATCTGATCTGCTACCCAGAGGTGTAGTGGTGTCTTGTAGGTGGTAAATATTCCTTCTATCCCTTCCAAATTCTCATTTTCACCTGTGGTGTACTGTTACTGCATGCATATGTCTTCAAAAGGTGCCATTACAACACCAATAAACAGAAATTCTTAATTCCTTGTTACATTTCTTTTAATTTTTTTTAATTTTTATTTATTTATTTATTTTTTTACATAACAATTCCTCTGAGATAACAGAATTGTAATTTTGTGCAAAGAGCCAGTACATATTGCAAATTTTACCTTTAAGGCTTTCAGAAAAGTACAATTAATAAATTAATAAATTAATAAAGTACAGAAAAATACCCAAGTTGTAACTTAACAAAGTTGTTAAGCTGCTTTAAACTGGACTCTGGCTAATTAAATGTTAAATAAGATGGAGGAAACTTGGGGATATGAAGAACAATCTTTACAAATACTTAAGTAGAAGAAGTGTGCATATTCTGAAACGCTGCTAAACAACAAGTTAAGAACTCTGAAGTTGTTGTTGTGCCTTAAATTAGATTCTTGTGTTTTAATCATTGATTTTAGATCCTCAACGAAGCTTGCAGGTTAAAGATTGACAGAAGTCAAGGGTCTTCTATTCCCTGAGTGTCGCCTTAAGGTTTGCTGCCGTTTCAGCGCGGTACCCCTTTTTGCTTGAGAGGAAGTAATGCCTTAAAGACAGTAATTAGGGAACAAAAGACCTCAGTGTAAATGCCACAAACCGTATACCTGCATATACACAGCACTTCTCTGATAAGCATTTCTGACTATTTTTAGGCAGGTATTCAGTAAATCCACTTTTTTAGAGATGGGTATACACTGTGTACCTGCATATAAGCACCAATACACGTCTGTGACCAAACCAAAATGGAGTCCTCAGTGCCTCTACCTGTGTCTCTTACCAATGGGAAAGCGTGTGAGATCTTCCCATCTGGGGGAAGCTTGGCGCCAAAGCCATAGGCTGGGAAGAGTTTGTCACTGTCATAGTCCTGGATGATCTCCCCCACGGCCTTCAGAGCCATGGCGTACGCATTCATCTGGTAGGGGCTCATGTAGTGCAGTGAGGTGGGCTGTGATGGGTTACCTGGAGAGAAAAGGCACGCGCACACACACATACACACACACACACACACACACACACACACACACACACACACACACACACACACGGCAAAGAGTTGAATATTACAGAGTGATCTGTGTGTGTGCAGATACATTATTAACATGACAAACAGAAGAAGACTACAGCCAATAAATGCAGCAACATGTTGCAGTTGCAGGACAACATTGTCCTTTTATTGAATCAGATTATAAACTATGGAGGCCCACAGGTCTTTATTTCTTATAACTCTGCAGAAAGGGTCCTACATGAAAATAGATGTGATGCTGCCGTACCGTTGGATGCTGTGAAGTCTATGGCCACGGTGAAGTTGAGTTGAGTCCTGGTGGGAAAGTATCATTCAGTCAGTATCATTCAACACAAAAAACATTAAAGGACCATACCATCCATTTTGCATGTTTGAGCCTACTAGTACAGGCGTCCCTGAACGCCCTACTTACGAACAACCTGTACTTATGAACGGACTGCTATAAAGCCTATTAAATTAAAAATTCTAGTTACATACAATGATTTGTAATAATGAACAACGTACTACTTTACGATGTCAAAACAACAGAAGAATGCCTCTTCCGACGTGCAAGACATCATAGGAGTGAGAGTAAGTGTTATCCTACATGTTTTTTTTATAACCCCCCCCCACACACATTCTCTCTCTCTCTCTCTCTCTCTCTCTATGTTTACAATGTTTTATAATATCTGGAAGTGTTTCTTTGATGTTTCTTATGCATAGAAAGGTAATACGCTAGATATGCACCTTACATAACTGTTCTGACTTATGAACAAATCCAACTTATAAACAGCCATGGGCACGGAACTCATTTGTAACCTGGGGACTGCCTATATTCGATTTTCATACACGTATAGTAACGTTACTGACAATCATTTCCCAAAGGATAAAACCATATTTCAGCTTTCCTGATATTTTGCTAAATCTCTTAATCTTTCAAAATCAATTATTCAAGTGATACACCCACCTTAAAAATCCATGTTTCTCCTGCTAATATTACGCAGTCTTATGAAGTCACGGTCCTTTAAATTTTTCCATAAACGCAGGTCTTCTTTTGGGACTATATTCCCTGGTGGAGGCATACATTCACTCCACGCTTTTTATTGAGCTTAAACACTAAAATTACATAACTTCTAAAAAAACCTGAATACACGTCTTGTTGGTGATGATGGATTACCTATCCCAAGAACGTTTCAAGTATCAACAAGTTGATTTTAATAGCAGAATGAACTGAAACCAATGGAGGTCTGGAAGGTAGGAAAAACATTTTTAATTCACCGTTCCAGTAGTATGCTTTGGGAAATGATTGTCAGTAACATAATGTGTATGAAAACTGAATATATTAGGCTCCAACATGCAAAATGGTGGTATGGTTACACTGCCAACAATAATTCACCTATCACTTAAATAAGTGATAGCTGCGGAATAAAAATTCTAATTCATCAATCTTGCTACAGTTTTAGAATAGCTAATTTAATTTGATTGAGCTGTGTTGATTCAGTAATAGTAGTAATCACTTCAACACATACTTATGACTAACTTAGATTTCAAGGCTTTGTTTAAAAGGCAGGAGGTTAAATCGTTAAATCGCAATTTGAACTCCGATCACATTAAGTAGGTGAGACTTGAAATCAAAAATGAATTCATTTGATCTGTTGCCACTTTTGCTTTTTTCGGAGTAAATGATTGAATTGGAGTTTATGGTTTAAGTTAATGTCTCTCCCATCGTAGCTCTGTAGTGTCTCAAAGACTTATTGTTCATGAGTCACTTTCAACAAGTCCAAGTCAAAAAAGGACGAGCTGTAAGTCAAGTCAGAATTCAATTTAGGAATGACTTAAGTGTAATAATCAGAGATGGGGACTTGAGTTTGTGACTCAGACTTAAGTTGCAAACTCGAGTCCCCATCTCTGATTATTACAGATCACAAGAGGTTCCCAGGTAATGCAAGTCCTGTCCTAGAATATCACTAACAAATGAACAAAACTACCACTAAAACTAATTTCATTTAAATTTTGTCAAAATTAAGACAAAAACCACATCAAGCTGAAACACCAGAATTAAACCTGCTGTACCATATTTGATTTTAAGTTGTGATTCTACTCTGCACTGATGAAGCTGAGTCTTACCCTCCTCTGATGAAGTCCACAAACGTATGTTCTGACTCCACTTTGAAAGACAGCAGAGTCACCTTCAACAAGGAGCGAGCAAAAAGAGGAAGAAGAGGATTACTAAAGGAATGGTGGATATCACAATGTGACTGAAACCGCTGCTAGGAATTACATCTCTGAAATACAGACAGCTGGTGATGGAATCAGGTTGGCAGTCCTTACCGTCCCTGAATTGACATATTTCTTCTTTTTGCCTTTCTTTTTAGGATTTAGAACCTGGACAAACAAAAACAAGAACCAGTCAAAGCAGAAATCTCTAGTATAGTATAGTATAGTATGGTATACTGTAGTATAGTATAGTATATAAAAAAAAATGCAACTTTACTGAATAATCTATTTCACTGTGAAGGAAATGTTACAGATTCCATAAAACATTTTTTATATCCTTTATGGTTTATAAAAATTTTTAAACAGTTTTGAAGAACATCTGGGATTGTTTATATATATATATATATATAAAATTATCTGATCGTCAGTGTTTTTTTTTGGATCAGGCTGTGTTCTGTTTTTACCTCGTAGACGTTGAACTGGCTTTGTCCTCTAGCTAGTTCTCTGTAGCTTGTGGTGAACTCTCCGATGAAGTCATGACTGGAGGACCCATTGATTTAGGGAGAGACAGAGAAAAAGAGAAAGAGAAGGACAAATAATTACAATATATGTATTCCCATCTGCTGAAAATGTTGACAAAAAATGTGTTTGTGTGTGTTTCTGTTGTCAGCAGCGTCAGGATTAGTGTGTTACTGTACAAAGATAAACAGAAGGAACAGGCAGGAAGCAGATGTATGTTAAAGACCATGATGCTATTCTGTTTTCAGAACCTGTAGTTTGTTTGCTGTGGTCCAAATCAGAGACTAAACTGTTACAATGGTGCATTTACTGCTTGGATTAGTTTGGTTTCACACATAAAATATTATAAGTGAACCAAAATATATCAACAAAAGCTGTGTGAGAAACACTTTTTAGGTCAGAACTGTCTGAGCAACAAAATCAAAACAGGAAGAGGTTTACTACGCCAGGAGAACAACAGAAGTGGGATACTTTGCTAGTCATCATTTGGTCCATATACCAAAGTATGGCAGCAGAAGTTGACTTTAACTTCAAGACAAAACCACATTCTTTTACATGATGTGAAGAAGACGTGCTGCCTTTAGATGCTGAACAGGAGAATGGAGCAACATGCTGAGAACATACAAGCACACGCTAACATGTTCATATTAGCGTAATGTAATGAAATGAACTATACCAAGGGGGAAAAAACTCCAGTCTGAATGAACCAGACTCTCAGAGTGAAAATGCTACTAGAGAACATGCAGGTTATATCTGTATATTTATCTATATATTTTTAAAAGGCCTATTGTTGTGATGTTCAGCAACACAGACAACATGCAAACACTCTACATAGTTTCTGAAGGTTAGCAAAGCATTTACATACATGCACTCTCAATGTAATTTCTGCCCTGTAAAGTGCATTTAGTAATGAGGTCATCCATACTTTTTGATCCTGTCCTTATAGTTCTGCTTTTTTTTTTTTTTTTTTNTTTTTTTTTTTTTTTTTGTGCTATCCAGTATCCTTGGATAACAAACATAATGAACATCACTTGTACTTGTGCCTCCAACAAGACAATCCAGCTTACAGGTCTTTGGTGCATCTCACTCTGCCTGCTTGTAATTTGCTTTGTAATTGTCTAACTTGATCTTCAGATTTTAATTTAAACAAAAAAGGTTTCCAAGAGTTTAAATATGTTAATTTTCTTCTAAAGAGGAAAAATCTGCTCCAGAATCACCACAGTGGTAAATATCAACTCCCTGCATTCTTAAGATCATCTCTGAATCTAAATATATCAGCACCTGAAGCTACGCATGACACCACCGCCAATATAAAGCTGGTATTTAAAGGAAATCCTCCAGGGACGAACACAAAGTTCATCTCCCATCGGGAAAAGAAGGAAGGAGGGGAGAAGAGACAGGAAAGAAACAATAAAACAATAAAACTGGCAGTTTAAGTCAAGAGTGACAGGTAAATGATGGGTGTAGACACACTAAGAAAAAGATGAGTGACGAAGGGTGAACATAACAAGAAGAAAAAATAACATGTATTTAACAGCTATTTATTAATAATTTGGTGTGTGTGTGTGTGTATGTGGGGTGGGAGGGTGGNNNNGGGGGGGGGGTTAGATCACACATCAAAACTTGTATTTAATTAAAATGACTGATCAAATGAGTGGGATCCATCCATCCATCCTTTTTCTTCCACTTGTCTGGGACCGGGTCTTGGAGGCATCAGGCCAAGCAAAGTATTCCAGATTTTCCTCTCCCAGCCATGTTCTCCAGCTCCTCTTGGAGGATTCTGAGGTGTTCCCAGGCCAAATGTGATATGTAATTCCCTCCAGTTTGTTCTGGTCTTCTCCCAGTTGGACATGCCTGAAAAACCTCCAAAGGGAGGTGTCCAGGAGGCGTCCTAATCAGATGTCCAAACAACAACTGGCTCCTTTCAGTGTGAAGGAGCAACAGTTCTATTTTGATGTCTGATCTCCTCATCCGATCCCTAAGCCCACGCTCACACTAGCACTTTTTCTGGTGAAATTTCACCACAAAATAAATTCATTTCAATGTGATTTGCATGGAAACTGATCACTCATGGGAGCAAATTAAATTTGCACAATAGCAAAATAATTTGTGTGGCGACAAAATTAAACATCCATGTGATACATGGCAAAAAATCTGTGCGATGAATTTCATAGAGTTTGATTTTGTTGAACTTTGACATGCAAATTCACGTGGCTTCCCAATCCCAAGCCGTGTTGACGCTGCTGGCATTCCACAGAATGTAGGGAGCTGTCGTCCAAATTGGAGGAAGTGTCATATTATCTGTCTCCTCATCCGATTTTGTACAGTCCTGCTCTGCCAGCATTTAAACTGCTCCACAACAAAGATGCAGCATGTTATAGTTACTGTAATTAGCAGTTTAGGTTCAGTTAGAGACAGGAATGGATAGTACAAATATGTGACTTTATGAAAATTTATTGTCCAGTTAGTGACCGAGCTGCCTAGCTAGCTTTCTCGTAATTAGCTAACCAGCAAGCTAGCTTTGATATGTCACCATGGGAACAGCAGTTAGCTCATGTAGCTCATTTCAGTCAGCGACTGTGTTACTGGACCTGCAAGAAGCTACTATGTCGCCAACTATCCGGCACGCCATTATATGAGAACGCGAATATTTGTGAGGACATGAATATTCGCGAGATGGTGTGAAAGCTCGCGCAAATTTAATTCCTAGTGTGACCGCGGGCTAAGGGTGAACCCAGACACCCTTCAAAAAAACTCATTTTGGGAGTAGGATTATATGTCAAATTTATTGACACTAACATATGTGCATGGGCAAACAAAGGTTAAAATTTTAACCACATTTCATAAAAATTTAAAATTTGTAGTAAAACTAAAACAGGTCTTCATTTGTAGGGTCCTTTGTAGGGACTTCAGATGCAGACAGACTGGCGAGTACTGGAAAACCAACCAGACATCGTGATGAAATAGGTCACGATGAAGAATAGAAGATGGTGGTGGGAACAGACAGCAACAAAGCCAAAGTGGTCCCTGTGGCAGTGGGTGTCCTCAGGTTTCTGACACCTAAGTTGGGAGAGTAGCTCCAATAGATCCCAGTAAGAACTTCAGACTCTCAATCAGAACAGCACAGGACTAGGCCCTGTAACACCATTTGTGTCACATTTTATCCATGATTTTCTGAGACTCTACATCATCAACATGATCAGTTATTGACCAAAACACCTACTATAATATATCTAAAAAAAAAAAAAAAAAAAANAAAAAAAAAAAAAAAAAAAAGGTTCCTGTTTAAAGCCTACTGAGTTAAATAAACGTCTGATTTATCAAATGTGATACAAAAAATTAAGATTTTTTTTTCTTTTTTTAAGTTTGTTAAACGGTTCAATAATAATAAGAAATAAATTGCAAAAAAAAAATAAATAAATAATAATAGAATTGTCTGCTAGTTATTTCATGGGTCAGGCTTTACAGGGCTAAATAAAAGCATAGATTCTGAATGCTGAAAAAGATCGGGAACAACACCTAACCACTGAGATTCCCAATTAAAAGGACAAATCTGAGTAGTTTCTGCTGCTGACAGTGAGAAACAGTGATGTCAGGATTCTGGATCCTCATCAGAACCCACCTCCTGCAGCCTTTCACCTTACAGTGTTTTTTCATATAGTTTGTGTGCTGGGCAGGTGGAGTCATCCATTTCTATATTTAATATAATTCTCCACCTTCACCTTCACCACCAACTTACCTCCCATCTCTGTCCCAGTCATAAACGTCCACCTTGACTGTCCTACAGAGAGTTGAGATGAGCGAGAGAAAGACAGACAGAAAGGTGAGATGAGACTGAGAAAGTTCCATTTCATGTTATTAGTTTATTTGTCAGGGACAAAGCTCATTGATCAACAGCAAGACAACAAACTGTAAATGAGCCAGTTAGCCTAAGAGGCTAATCTTCTGCAGATGCAGACAGATGTGTTAATAGCATTAATATTTTTAACGCATTAAACAGTTCACATTAATTGCAAAAATTAACGTGTTAATTTTCCCAACCCTAGTAAAAAGTTTACAAAAATATTAACACTGAAGTACAGATACTCACCAAAAGTACTTAAGTTCAAAGTATTTTTCTTACAGTACATTACACCGCTGATGCTAAAGTGTAATCATCATGGATCAAAAGCCAGCAATCAAAGAAGTGTGTGCGTGTGTGTGTGTGTGTGTGTGTGTGTGTGTTTATGCTGCATTATATTCTATGTTGGTCCCAATAACACCAGCACTGGCCTGAGACTGACAGCACGGCCGACTGCTGGCATTATTCTGACCAGCACAGATCAGAGTCTCGCCTCTGCATCTTCACCTACTTTCTAACAATAATTATACTGCAACAACAATGTCAGTTTTAGCATCACATTGATTACCAGCATCCTCTTGTTTGAATTAAGTCCTACTGTATGTATGGACACGTTTACATTTGCACGTGGGGGCACCTTAGGTTAGGAAATTTATTAATATCCCATATTATTATTGTTTGGGAATGACCGCACATGAGACATGCATCAGCTTCCAGTAGGTCATCTAAATGTAATGAATTTAATGCAACATTTAAAAAACAGACAATGAGGGGGGAAATAAAATAGAAAATAAAACAGAACAAGATAAAATAAATTGAAATAAAATAGAATAATCTTTGTATTTTGCAGTTACACTCAGAATTAAGTGGCCCCAGATTGAAATTCAGTTCAGATATTTAAAGTGGCTCAATTAAACAAAAACAAACAAACAAACAAACAAACAAAAAAAAAAGCAGTGCTAAAGAGAGAAGGTTTAAGGTGGATTTAAGAGTCTGCAGTTGGAGCAGACCTGAGATCTTCCAGAGCTGTGGAGCAGAGAAACTAAATGCTGCCTCACCGTGCTTTGTTCTGACTACTATTCTTTGACTATGAGACTATTATAGTTAGATTATATTATATATAAACATGGAATTTCCTGCATTGAGCAATTTAAAACCAGACGCTGAAAACTCTTTATTTACTGTAATTTAATGTGAAAAATTAAAGCTCTTGAAACAGCATTTAGCCAGTCATGAAGGCTAAACTAATGCTGGAACTAGAACAAAACGTTCATGCTTTCACAGAATCTTATCTGATCACGTTACTTTCAACTAAAACAACAAATATCATCCTGCTTCAGCCAACTGACGCTAACCTTTGACCTATGTGTGTGACCTCTGACCCATGCATTGTGCCCTCACCTGTCATAGTCTCCATTACATAGTGCTCGAACAGGGATGGTGAACGGTTGCCAAACAGGATTCAGATTGTTCTTGATCACCTCAGTCTTGTGGCAGATGGTGAACCTAAAAACACACACAGGCAGATCGATGTTAGAATCAAACTAGAAAACTTATCGTTTACCATTAATCCATTATTTATCCTTTATTACTCAGGGCAGGCTCAATTAAAGTTTTCTTCTGACCATTAAAGCAGTCATCCTCAGAGTCCAGACTCAGGTCCAAATCCAGACTGAACCACAGCTGTCTCCAGACTCTGAGCAAATTATACTTTTCATATGTATTATTTTGTCACTGTCAGGTGGAAACCTTGTATCTCCAAAACCGTTATTTTTCAGGAAATGAAAAAAACCCTGTGTTTTAAACTAATTGAACCCCGAGTCGTCAGAGTTGGTATTGTGTATATATGGTCAGATATTCGCATGTATCGTTAAATTATTAATATTTTACCAAAATAAAGCTCAAGTTGAGTTACGAGGTTTTTGACCAGTGAATGTGAAGATACATGTTTTGACCATCGTTGATTAGAACGGTTGAATCTGAGGCAGGAAGCGTCGCATCACGTTATCATCAACTTACAGTTACAAAGTTTATTGTAGCTATTTGTTCCCTCAGTTTTTCCTGTTGTTATGTTTGGCCAAAATCTCTTGTTATAAAAGATGAAGTGCTATGGACAGGATATTGAAGACGGTATGGGCTATGACTAAACTGCATGCCAACCTGCCATGGTTTGTCTGCACTCTTCTTCGCTCTCATGTCTCAGGCCTCAAATACATAAAACATTAGCCTTCATAGATTTAATGTTTCTTAGTAACTAAAACACTGTACTTTTTCAAACAGCCAGTTCTTATTTAGCCTTGCATTAAAACAACCAGAAACCGTCTCCAAATGACTGCCTATTACTACAGATGAGTGAAGCAAGTGCTGCTACGAGGTTTTGCCAACAGTTTGAAGATCCAATGGAGTTACAAGATTTAGTCACAAGCTTTTTTAAAATACTTTTCATTGTTAAATATTTGTAAAACCCACAGACAGATGTGAAGGATGGCAAATAGAATTGATTTATTAAAAAAAAGACGAAATATGGAGATACAAGGTTTCCACCCGACAGTGATGATTTGTGTTATCTGTGAGACATTGCTGTGATGCAACGAGTCAAAATTCTTCACTTTCTCCATTGCAAGCGGCGGAGAAAATGAAAATGAATGTCCGACTGCTCCACTGTCTGTGTGAAAATATCTGCTCTGCTTTGATTTGGTCCAATCAGCATCCCCTTCATCTCCATGACAACGGTGGTTTGACACGGTGTTGGGCTCATTGACAGCGCAGTTTGAGAGTTGACAGCACAGCTAGTTTCGTCAGCACTGCACCGTATGATAGCTGTGTGTGTCATTTTGGTGGAAAGAATCAGTTTTGAGAAGAGAGAACGTGGTTTTGAGGTCAGCCTTTCATTTTGCAAGAGATTTGTGGAGTTTTTGACAAAATGGTTTTAACTGTTTTAGAGTTTTGAGAAACTGAGCTATAGTTGCAGGAAATGTGTTTAAACGATTGGGAAAAACTGTAATAAATAGACCTTTGTCTCCTTAAAAATTTTCTTTGTGGACCTTTAAGATTTGTATTTGAGTACCCGTTTAATATGCCCAAAGTACTACACACACACACAGCCACTAATACACACTTACGTCCCATCCTCGTTGCTGCGGTAGAAGACCAAGAAAGGGTCAGACTTGCCAAAGAAATCCTTTTTGTCCAGCTTGTTGGCACAGAATTGCATGGTGGCGATGTCCTACGAGAACAGCAGCAAAAGTATTTTTATTAGGGCTGGGAAAATTAATGCGTTAATTTTTGCGATTAATCTGGACTGTTTAATGCATAGCTTTCTCACTTCCTGAGGCTATGCTAATGTTTTTGTTTTTCCCTACTTCCTGTGGCTAACGTTATATGCTCACACTAATTATAGAGAAGGAAAAAAGATCAGACTTTTAGATGTAAAATAATGAATCATACTTGATATTAGTCTGTTCCAACACCTGAAACTTAACAAGCTGTGCAGACTATAACTCAATACTAACCCGGCAGTTACTGAGTTCCTCGGCTGTGAAGATGATGCTTCCACACTTCTTTCCTGGAATCCCACTGAAAGACAGAAAAAGAGAGGAAGGTCAAAGGTCATCTCAGAGCCTCATTAGAGGATATGTGATGCTAAAAGCCTTCACATTTTGAATGAATGAAATTTGCTGAAGAATGCTTTATGACTTGTTTAGACTTGGAAAAACCCAAAGTTTAGCACTTGAACATCAAGGTCATACATATTTGTGACTTGCAAAAGCTTCTAAATATAACATAACACAAACGCACTCAGAGTGCAAACCTCTGACAAGGATTTTAAAGGCCCAACTTTGGTATCCAAACGTAGAAAGATTGTGAGGAATAACAAAAAACAAAGAAGTAACTTTTTCCAGCTTGGTCCAGACATTTTACATGAAAAATTTGTCACAATTAAGCTGAAATTGTAGGAGATACAAAACAAAAAAATGTTTTGAAAAAAACATTCAAAATCTAGTAAGGTAAAAATGGGAGTGGCCTACATGGTTTTAAGCATACAGATCCATGGAATTAAGGAAAAAGAATTTTGATTCTATCTCTTGTGGTCCAACTGTTATACACTTGTAAATGTGCTTATTACAGCGCCCTTTCTTTCCCTCTGAATTAATTTTCCAAAAAAGAGACAAAACACACAAAGTTAAAGATGAATTTGACTGATAGCATTGTTTTTTTTGTTTTTTTTTTTTTTAANTTTTTTTTTTTTTGTTTTTTTTTAATTTTCTATAGATATCACGATAATATCGTTATCATGAATTCTTTTGGCTACAATAATTATGTAGTGAAAATCTGATATCTGATATCAGCCCTAGTTCAAAATAAAAGCTGAAATACCACAGTGCAAACACATTCAATTACAAAAAAATAAAAAATAAAAAAAATCCTTCATTCAGAGGTTTATTTTAGAAAATACAATTTAGTTTTGCTCATCTCCAATTTAGGGATTTTCATGGATGGAAAGGAACAAGGACAAAACAAAAAGGAAGGAAGGAAGGAAAAAAGGGATGAAAAGTAATAAGAAAACAGAAGGTTAAAAAGAGGCAGGAGGAAAGATGAAAGGAAGCAATTGAATAGAAAAGCAAAGGAAAGGAAAAAATAAAGTCAAGAAGCAAGCAAATACAGAATATACAGTGGTGGTTCATGCACACACACACACACACACACACGCACGCTTACATATGCACAAGCATGCGATCTGTCTGTTGCAAGATTAAATTACTCAGTGGTGTGTGCCATCATGCTCACACTAGAACTGTACAGACAGGTGGAAAAAAAAAAGACAAATGACCAGTCCTCACTCACTGATTACAGTTTAATTAATATTAGATTAATTAATTGGATCTTGATAGGAAAAGGAGGCCTGGAATCTGTTTCCTCCATCTTTAACTGAAATTAAAGACAGAGGAATCCCCAAGTAAAAGAGAAACTTGTTACTTCATTTTTCTCCACTGTAAGTCATGTTTTGTTGCAGAAGCAGTTCCTATATTGCTTTGATAAATATATTCAGTTTCTTCTGTAAAAAGCTGCGTTTATCCCTGACTGTATTTTTATGAACATTATCAACATCACAACGTTTCTATACTAACTCATTTGGATTCACATTTGGAGAAAACATCCCAAATATCAGAAGATGAAGGAGACTTAAGACTGGACTTATTTTTCTCTGATGGACTGAAACACAAATGTGACGTGATGTTTGCTAACACGTTAAGCCTGTTTCATGCTGCAACATTTTGAAATCTTCACAGATGTTTGAAATGTGAGAGAGCCCATATATGACACATATGATGATAAATTTCACACTTAACAGTTTGGACACAGACTAACTATCCTTTCTGTACTGAAAAACATAGAATGAAGAATGAAAAAAATGGAAGTGATGGTGATGGTGTGAATATGGAGTGAATATGACCTGTACAAGTTCAGCAGACATGATTTAAACATACAGTCAGAGTGTTTTTAAATCTCTGCCTGCAGACTTTGACCCTTTGCATAATTGTTTTTACTTATTTACTATTTACTTTTAAAATTCCTTTTCAACCCAGACGTTAAGGCACTTTATTGTAATTATAATTTTTTGCATATTACTCTGGCTTTTGAGGTTCAAAGATTGACACTATCGTCTAAACTGGTTCACTTTCCATGTACCGACTTATGTAAGATTACAGACTGAGAGTAAAACACACTTAAAAGTCTTGGTGTAAAGTAAAACTCAGGAGTGTGAAAAGATGGAAAAATATTAAAAAGATTTACACTTAACAGTTTGAACACAACAGCACACCACATCATTAACCTGATGTGGCTCTTTGACCACAGTTTGCTGTTATACTGCGATTAAAATGCCGACAGAGAGCCAAGGATGCTGTTGTAAATGTTCATGATGCACACACACACACACACACACACACATGCACCCACTGTAATTGGAGCTGGGGGGGTAGATGAACTGTAGCCTTGAGAAGCTGTTTCATCGCTCTTGAACCACCGGCAGCACGTTAGTTATCCTCCTCCTTTGTAACCACAGTCACGTTTCTTACCAGATGTCAGAAAACTGAAATTCTGCCACTTGAAACAAGAACTAATTTCCACCCTTCCAATTTTCCTCTTACGGATTTTTAATTAATCTCCACTCCTCCTCCCATTTTAATGAAGAGCCTCAACAGTGATTCATTAGCATTGTAAGCAGCCGTCACTCAGATAACGACTTTCTGCAAGATCAGGCGGAGCAGCAAAGCCAACATCACCATACACTCAAAGCCATTCCTTTACCAAAACAAGACCACAATGAAAAACGCTTCATTACAAATAAAAACCTTGCATTCAAAATATTACACAGGTAAATAAATATTAACTTTTTTTTTTTTTTTTTTANTTTTTTTTTTTTTTTTTGCCTATTACTCAAACTAATTCAGTTATTGTACTATCATTGCACCATTTTGCACCAACCCATATACTGTACCTCAACCATTGCCACCTTATAACCTCATTCACTTTTATTGTGTACATACTGTGTAAATATCTTTTTATAGTCATATTTTTATAATTATTTTCTTATACTTATTTATTATTATTTCTATTTTATACATAGATTTATTACATGTGCACTTCGCTGTCTTGGAAGATGCTGTCTCGTTGTTTTAGCACAACAGCAATAAAGGTTGTTGTATCTTGTTGTATCTTGTATCAGCCAAAATATAAATCCTGGCTGATTTTTTTATGGAAGAGGAAGAGAAATGGCTGACAGAGGACAATAAATAATGAAATGAAGAAATAAGGAAAATATTACAGCCATATGATACGTGTCATGAAGGAAAAACAGAAGGTCTAATACAGTATAAAGTATCAGTTCTTTAAAATTGTACTCTCTCTCTCTCTCTCTCTCTCTCTCTCTCTCTCATGTGAGCACAGCTATCTGTATCTCTTCATCGCACACACATGATACACACAGAGGTGTGTAGTAAGGTGTTCCATTTACTCTGTTACATTTACTTAAGTAACTTTATTCACAAAACTGTACTTTACTGAGTAGTTTTATTGCAGGATACTTTTAACTCATACTTGAGTATATTTATGAAAATAAAAATATACTTTTACTCCATTACATTTGGTCGCACTTTGTGTTACTTTTGATTTCACCGTTTGAATTCAGCACGTTCAGTTTTTCTCTCATTGACAGACACTACACTGTCTGCTTCAGCTCCAAAGTAGCCACGCCCCCACCCTCTGTTTCCATGGTTTCACCCGGAGCAGAACAGTCATGGTGGAATCAACAGCAGGAGGTTTAGAAGAGGCACATCCCTGCCACATATTCAAACGCTGTTTTCTTTTCAGTCTACCAAAACCAACAGCTACATAATGCATTGTGTCTTTGACTACCTAATAATGTGACATTTCAGCTTCTAAGAATCAACATGGAACTCGAGGAAACGTGGCGGTAAGCTGCAACGTTAGCTACTTAACTAGCTGCTGCTGCTAATGCTAACTCAAGTCTTCCTGTTCTATTGTGAGTAAATTCATGAAGCTAACCTAGTTAACTGTCATGGGGCCAGAATTGTCATGATTTGTTATGTGGTAAATATCTGATTTATTACTGTCTACTGTTTCTTTATATGATATAATTTGGATTGTATTAGAAGCTACATGTGGCTACTTTGCATTTTTTTTTCCTCAGACGAGCCTTTATAGCTTGTTGATTATTCTAAAGAATAAGCTTGGTCAAGGTTACTCACTGCTCAAGTAATCTTTTTATAGATACTTTACTACTATAAAGTAACAATATTTTTACTTGAGTATAGTTTCTGGCGACTCTACACACACCTGTGGATAGTATACACACAAAAACACACACTTTATAAACACAAGGAACCGAGAGTTGTCATTATTACAATCAACCAAGCTTGAACTTCCTCATGACACTTCCTGCTTTTTTCCTATTGGCTGCTTTTATAGATGTGTTCTTAGCAGCAGTCACTATCAGGCTGTCTCAGGTCATAAGACGTGGATGTGTATCAGGCTGTGATCTATAGGACCACTGTTCTGGATGGACATGGGCTTTCTGATGATTTACTCATTATTATTCATCTGCAGCAGCCAAATGTTGCACAGTGTTTAACTTAGGTTTTCATAACTTACACATTTTGTGACTCTTGCTTCTGTTTTGCATGGAAATTGTTGAGCAAAACAGCAAAGTGAGCTGAAGAAGACATTGAAATATTCTGAATATGATCCTCCTGTTTCTGCATAATTAATGTTACTTAAAAGCATCTAATAACAGTGATAAAGATATTTTAAAAAATTCCTGAATTGTCAAAAGACATTAGTCTCTCATTTTGAACTCGCAGCCAATGCAGCTAGACCTTAGGCATGTGTGTGCGTGTGTTTTTTACATACCTATATATGCATGCATCCACAGTACAGTATGTGTGTAATGCAATCACATGTGTGTGTCCATTCCAGACACTTTGTGAAGTTGTCCTTTACGCCCGACAGGGCTTTCTGCTCGAAAAGGTAGATGTTCATGTTGATTACAAGGGAAGGGATGGAGGGTGGGGGTGGAGAACAGTCTTGCATTTGTGTCTTGATTGTAGTGTGTCTGCCACACACACNCACACACACACACACACACACACACACACACACACACACACACACACACACCATTCTGTTTGCTCTCTCATGTGTGTCACCACTGATGGTGATGCCAGGGTAACTGACAGCAGATGCAGCTCGTTCAATTACATAGCTTCTGATGAAATGCTTTCATATCTTCAGAAAGAGAAGAGGAGGGAGGAAGGAGAGGAGGGAGGGAGGGAGGAGAAGAGGGAGGGAGGAACAGGAGGACATGAAAGACATGAGATTTGGGAAAGTTATGTTTCCTTCATCATCATCATATGTGATGTCCATCGATGAAGTGTCCAATCACAGCTTTTAGTCTTGCTGCACCGCTGATCACACCTTCCACACACACGTATGTGATAATTGATTTGTTATTCATATTATCAGAATTCCATTGGATGCTGCATTTGCACAATCCCTGTATCGTGTATCGTATCGTTCCTGAAAAGATGCACTTAAAACACTTTACAGTTTAATGTTTAATACAGCTAATTTTTCCTTATTTGAAAAGTTGGTTCTAATAGTACTGTATATACCAGCTTATACTCCAGTATATACTACCATATATACTGGAGTATAAGCTGATCTTGTATATAAGCCGACCCCCTGATGTTGTTCCATCAATTTATTTGTTTAGCAAATTACCTGTTTTTCTGGGTATTGTCATAGTATTCCTGTGATTTTCTGAAAATAATCCACGTACCGGTACCCGTAAACAGCTGATTACTGTAACTGACATTATCTGACATTAACTTTTCCGGACTCCTCTTCCTTGTCTGAATCACCAAACAGTTCATTGCAGTCCTGCTGTGTGTAATGTGTCTTAAACCAGCCTCATACGATGCCCTTTTCCTCTTCGTCCATGTTGTTTCCATTCTGTGTTGTATCTTATTTCAAGCTTCTTGCTAATAAAGCACAAAACATGTTGAACCAGACTACTAAATAATGTTACCATACTGGTATATGAAACAGCACTTTTATAAGGTTGTCTCTGATTGGTCCATTCTTTTGTCTTTAACCAATCACAGCAGCACTTACTGGCCGCTGCAAAATGTGCTGATAAGATGTTTAGTCAGGAAATATCTCATTCTAAGGTATGATTTAAACTATTTTCCATGGGTAGTGGTAATGGTAGTATTTACACCTTGGAAATTTTATTCTCTGGGATCAAATTTGAATTTCTGGTATATAAGCCAACCCCGATTTTCTTTGTGAAATTTGGTAATAAAAACTTAGCTTATAGCTGAGTATATACAGTAGTTATGTTTTCTTTAATAACAACATTATTTTATGTTAAGTATGAATAATTATTAATAAAAAAAAAAACTGTCCTGTTTCATAAATGTGTGTGTTTGGGTGTGTTGGTCATTCAACAGAATTACTTTGTGTAATAGTTTGTTTGTTTCAAGCATATTTAAAATGCTCAGTCACCCTTTAATCGACATATTCATACATGCAGAAATATTCAGGAAATTTTGTCCAAACTCTAATTCTATTAAGTCACTAATAAATGTTTATGTTGATAATAACGTAAACATATTTGTGTTTTGTAATGAAGGACTGTAGTTGCTGTTTGAAAGGATCAGACAGTGACTGTGGCTCTAATAAATCAACTGTTTATGTTTGTTCATGGAGAAATCAGCATCTGACAGGCAGGAGTTCACCTGAGTTTTTCTTTGCTGATCAGCATTGATGGGCGAGGTTAGTGGGCATGGCTATAGTGATCTCACGTTGAAGTGTTAAAAACACTTCCTGAAAGGATGTGTTTTAGCAGCAACATGTATCCTCCACAGGAGGAGATGTTTGGAGGAAAAAACAAAGCTCCTCTCCTCGTTTCTGCTGCTGGAGGAGAGGAGAGGAGAGGAGAGGAGAGGAGAGGAGAGGAGAATGAATCTGATTGGCTGTAGATCTCTGTCATCAGCTGTGACAGGATGAATCTGATTGGCTGGCATAAGCCTCCATATTTTCCAGACAGAATATCTAATATTATGAAACTTCTCCAAATTTTCAAAGGAAATTTCTTGATCACTGCATATATCTGCTTCACTTTTCACTGCCCATTTAGAGAACACAAGGGTGCACACACATGCACACACACGCACCCACACAACACACACGTGTTTGTCCATGAGCACACTGTATGCGCGCCCAAACATTCAGCGTCTCTTTAATTGCATCACACTTATTTCTTGATGCCTAAAATGTAGTGAGGACAGCTGTGCTACTGCAGCTAACAGTGGGACCTGGTTATTTACCTACAGCAGGTATCTCTCCTTTCCATGGGGTGAATGCATTTAGGTAAATTCAATTATCAAACCATGGGGAGAAACAGAGACAGACAGCGGGGGGGGNGGGGGGGAGAGAGAGAGCACTCATACACTTGCACATACTCATGCACATCCACTGCTTAAGTGCAACCCTGAATATAATCCCATGTTGCTAACCATTGTACAGTAGTTGATATGAGTTGAAAAAGGTAATATGAAATGTAAAATTATAGATGTCATAATTTGCTTCTTTTGCATATTTAACTTTCCCAAATCTGGAGTCTATGATAAAATTATTGATTCACCTATGATAAGATTATTGATAAGCCTATGATAAGATTATTGATTCACATTCTCAAAGGTCAGGTCAGATGTGTACGTCAGTGCTCGTAAAAAGTTTTAGCTTTTGCAGGAGTGCAGCCTCAACCCATAAAAAACAGGAGGAGAGGAAGCTGTTAAAGGACCAGCAATCAGGCATATTTGAGCCCAATACAGTCAATCCACATACACATTACATTACTGACAGCCATTTCCCAAAATATACTACTTTAGCTGTAATTTTAGATTGTTTTTCCCTACATTTCATGCTGTTTTGGCCTACATAAATAGAAACACTGAGTGTTCTGACAGAAAAGACACACAGATAGGCGAAATATAATTTAAAATGAAACCAGGTCAGCATGGAGCACGAGACAAGCCCAGTACAAATGCATGTAAAGTGGGTCACCAGTGTAAAAATCCTTCCACAGTCACCAACAAATAATCTGAACATTCTGATACTTTTAGAGAGAAAAACCCAGGCACAATTTCATTTAATGGATGTGCAATACAGCCTGTAGTAGTGAGGCATATTGGTGGAATCTTATACAATATGCATGGTGTCATCTCAGCTTCTGAATGAGCACCAGATGAGACTGCATCCTATCTGGGTTAAAGCTGAAGTCCTGTGAGCGGCTATTAGGTCATTTTTAATAATAAATGGCCAGCAGGAGTAAGGGTGGGCATCTCAGAGGTGCTGAGAAACAGCTGAAACATGAAACACACACTGATCAGCCACTGGTGAAATCCCTGCCATTACTCAAGGAAATAGCTAAAGACAATGGAGAACAGCTAATTTATGTCTTCATGAGAGTCTGAATATTTGTTTGAAATTGATGATAACATCGGCCCAGCTCCTTTTTATTACATATTTATCTTGCCTATTTTAGCACGGAGTTAGCACTGTAATATAATCTCACAACTGTGGCTGAGCTGCTATTTAGACCCATTTACTGATGAATAAATGTATACAGTATATGCTAACTGACAGGTCAGGGGAGGTGTTGGCCTGAAGCTATTGGCTGGATGTGAGGAAACATAAATGAGCCTCTGAAGACATTCTGACCTCCTTTTCCTGCTGCTGTGAAGTAATGAAGGGGGGATACAGAAGATGACTCCCTGCTGATAACCTAATATAGGTCTCTACTGTATATCTATATATGAAATGACTTCAAAAAGAGAGAGAGAAAAAAAACATCTTCTGCCTAAAGGCCTAAATGTTGGTTTCAGGAAATATTTCAACAGTAATTACTTTGAGCTTTCCAGCCTATTTGCTTTATGTTAGCAAAAATGGGAAAGGAAGTAGCGAGCAGAATCCAAAGCCTCAGAGAAGATCTTTATTATTTGCTGTCACTCATCCGAGGACATGAATACATTCATTGCTGTTTTTTTTTTTTTTTTTTNTTTTTTTTTTTTTTGTTTTTTTTGTTTTTTTTTTTAATGCTGAGTCTGTCAATGAGGATATTCAGTCTGTAGTGACTGGAAAAGGTTGAATTGATGCATTTCTGGTACTGACAAATGCATTTAGTCTGTTTGCTGATGATCCATTGGATATAAAGGACCACACCAGTGATTTTGCATATTTGAGCCCAATAAACACAGTACTACCCACACACACATTATGTTAATGCCAGCCACCTTCCAAAACATAAAACTGTATTTTCATGTTATTTTGCCAAATCTACAAATGTTTCAACATCAAATATTCAGATGATAAGCCACCTTAAAATTCTTGGTAGCACATTAAAATTCATTGTAGCACAACTGTACAAGTTGTGCTACAATGCACAGTCATTTTAATTTCTTGATAAAAGAGTCTTACCTGACATTCCCTGACAGAGACATACATTTTCTTCCATGTAGTTTCATGTTGGACAAGCTAAATTAAGTAACTTAAACTAAAAAATAATAATGGTGTTTGTTGGTCACTGTGATGAAGCACATTTAAGTCTCTACAAGTTTATTTCAATAATGTACTGGAATGAACATAAAACCAATAGCAGTGTAGAGGGTAGGGAAAATTCTAAAATGTACCACTCCAGCAGTATTATGTGGAAAGTAGTTGTAATGTGTGTGTGTGTGTATGCAGGTCGCATTTATTGTGCTCAAACATGGTATGGTCCTTTAAAGAAACAAAACAACCATGTACAACCTAAGTAAACACACAGTTGGCAGCAAATTAAAATGAGATGACACTCTGTTAATTAAGGAACACACCTGAAAGGGACACCTGACGACCAGCAACACATAACTGACGACCAGCAACATGAAACTGATGAGCAGCAACATGTAACTGATGACCAGCAACATGTAACTGATGAGCAGCAACATGTAACTGATGAGCAGCAAACACTGATGAGCAGAAACATGTAACTAATGAGCAACATGTAACTGATAAGCAGCAACACGTAACTGATAAGCAGCAACACATAAGTAGTGACCAGCAACATGGAGCTCACAACCAGTGACACGTAACTGATGACCAGCAACATGTAACTGATGAGCAGCAACACGTAACTGATGAGCAGAAACACGTAACTGATGAGCAGCAACACATAACTGGCAACCAGCAACATGGAGCTGACAACCAGCAACACATAACTGATGACCAGCAACATGTAACTGATGACTAGCAACATGTAACTGATGACTAGCAACATGTAACTGATGAGCAACAACATGTAACTGATGACTAGCAACATGTAACTGATGAGCAGCAACATGTAACTGATGAGCAGCAAACACTGATGAGCAGAAACATGTAACTGATGAGCAACATGTAACTGATAAGCAGCAACACGTAACTGATAAGCAGCAACACATAAGTAGTGACCAGCAACATGGAGCTGACAACCAGTGACACGTAACTGATGACCAGCAACATGTAACTGATGAGCAGCAACACGTAACTGATGAGCAGAAACACGTAACTGATGAGCAGCAACACATAACTGGCAACCAGCAACATGGAGCTGACAACCAGCAACACATAACTGATGACCAGCAACATGTAACTGATGACTAGCAACATGTAACTGATGACTAGCAACATGTAACTGATGAGCAACAACATGTAACTGATGACTAGCAACATGTAACTGATGAGCAACAACATGTAACTGATGACTAGCAACATGTAACTGATGAGCAGCAACATGTAACTGATGAGCAGCAAACACTGATGAGCAGAAACATGTAACTGATGAGCAACATGTAACTGATAAGCAGCAACACGTAACTGATAAGCAGCAACACATAAGTAGTGACCAGCAACATGGAGCTGACAACCAGCAACACATAACTGATGACCAGCAACATGTAACTGATGAGCAACACGTAACTGATGAGCAGCAACATGTAACTGATGAGCAGCAACACATAACTGGCGACCAGCAACATGGAGCTGGCAACCAGCAACATGTAACTAATAAGCAACATGTAACTGACAACCAACAACACATAACTGACAACCAGCAACACATAACAGACAACCAGCAACACATAACTGATGACCAGCAACAACTAACAACCAGCAACACGTAACCAGTGAGCTGCAATGTGTAACTGATGACCAGCAACATGTAACTGATGAGCAGCAACACATAACTGACGAGCAGCAATATGTAACTGATGAGCAGCAACATGAAACTGATAACCAGCAACACATAAGTGCAACCATCAACATGTAGCTGATGAGCAGCAACACATAACTGATGAGCAGCAACATGTAGCTGATAACCATCAATGTGCAACTGATGAGCAGCAACACATAACTGATGAGCAGCAACACATAACTGATGAGCACCAACACGTAACAGATGAGCAGCAACACCTAACTGATGAGCAGCAACCTGTAACTGATGAGCAGCAACATGTAACTGATGAGTAGCATATAATTGATGAGCAGCAACACATAACTGATGAGCAGCAATGGGTAACTGATGAGCAGCAACACATAACTGATGAGCAGCAATGGGTAACTGATAACCAGCAACATGTAACCGATGAGCAGCAACACATAACTGATGAGCAGCAACACATAACTGACAACCAGCAACACATAACTAAAGACCAGCAATATGTAAATGATGAGCAGCAACACATAACTGACGAGCAGCAACACCTAACTGATGAGCAGTAACACCTAACTGATGACCAGCAACACGTAACCAATGAGTAGCAACACATAACTGATGAGCAGTAACACGTAACTGATGACCAGCAACACGTAACCAATGAGTAGCAACACATAACTGATGAGCAGCAACACGTAACCAATGAGTAGCAACACATAACTGGTGAGCAGCAACATGTAACCAATGAGCAGCAACACATAACTGTTAAGTAGCAACCTGTAACTGATGAGCAGTAACACGTAACTGATGACCAGCAACACGTAACCAATGAGCAGCAACATGTAACTGATGAGCAGCAACATGTAACCGATGAGCAGCAACACATAACTGATAAGCAGCAACACATAACTGATGAGCAGCAACATGTAACTGACAACCAGCCACACGTAACTGATGAGTAGCAACACGTAACCGATGAGCAGCAACATGTAACCAATGAGCAGCAACAGGTAACTGATGAGCAGCAACACATAACTGATGAGCAGCTACACATAACTGATAACCGGCTGGTTGTGGCAAATGCTGTGTCTCATGATTCTGTCTCTTCTTAATGAAAGTAAATGTCTGAAAACAGTTAAATGAAAGTGTTAGTAAAACCTCACCTGGGCAGGTGTCACACATCTTTCCGCGTTGTCTTAGTCTGTCTGTTTTGCCCTTATTACTTATGTTTTCTGACATGTCAGATGCTGTGCTTCCATCCCTGTCCACCCAGTGTCGTTAGTCCCCCCCAGCTACATCCACTCTGTCATCAGTTCATGTATTTATACTATGTTTGCTCTGACTAGTTGTTCACCATATTTAGCCTTAAATCCAGCCTGTACTGCGTTTTGCTTTATTCAGATTTTTTTGCCTGTGTGTATTTTTGACTCTTTTTCTTGTCTGCTCCTCTCCTGTACTGGTCGCCTGTTATTTTTAGCCTTTGTGATTTTGCCTCTACTGTTCTCACTGCCTGCCTGCCTCAACTATGTTTCTTAAAACCTTATCTCTGCCTCTGCTGTCAGGTCCTTAAACAGTCACCACAAACGTGATAGCCGGTATGCACTAAACCAATCACAGTAAAATGTTCTTGCTCCGACTTTTGTTGCTAAGACTCTTAAGTCAAAGTTTTGGGACCAGAGCATTTCTCAGACATTTTATACAAACCAGCCCAGTATAACTTGCTGCTCACAAAATCTAAAGGGTTATCTTCACAGCACAGAGGATGGATAGGTGCTATGAGACACAAATGTCTGGTTGTATTGTACATAGTACAAGTAATGGGATTATTCTCCTCGCACCAAACTGCAGCTTCTTTTTCAGATTTTGGTGAATCTTAATTATCACCTATGGAATGAGAAGATGTTTCATACCAGCACAACATCTCAGAGAGAAAGTTGTGTTTTGGTGCTGACAGCAACCCTCTGCTGGAAAAAGACACTTTGCTGTGATGAAACCAGATATACTGTAGCACATCAGGAAAAAGTTCCTTTTGTTTTGATGGAGATGAAGAGGTAAGAGAAACAGAGCCTGAGGGGAAATAAGAATCCTGTTATGTAGCAAAGTGCACATTCAATGGCCCCCCTGCTCCATTTTTCTTTATGAAAAAATATTGTTTCCCCTTTCTCTCTCTTCGAATTCAGTCATCAATTCTCAAAACCTCTCTTTGTCTATTTTGTACTTCTCTGATGATACATCTCACTTAAAAGGGAGCTACTATACAGCTTAACGTTCTGATTTTCATTTAGGGTCTATTTGCAATGCTTTAATGTGCAAAAACACATTGATCCTCTTTCTGCAGCACCACTGTCAACACTCAGAAAATAGCCATTTTACATACCTTTCCACTTTGTTGTGGTTTGTCCTGTCAGAAGCTGGAAAAATGCTCACTCACAATTCATAGGTGTGTTAACATGCTGATGTCAACATGTTACCTTGATGAAAAGCGATGCTTTCAGGCAGTGGGAGCCTGACACGTCACATGAAAACAAGCGCTGATTCCAGCAAATGATCGACAAAACGGAACACAACTCAGAATGTAAGTCTGATAAGAATGCAATAAAGCTGCACCATGAGATTGTGACATATTTACAGAGTGAGAGCTGGGCATGACTGTCAATACATATGCTACAGGCAGAAGTTTGAGGCCACCCCCAGATTAAAAAAAAAAAAAAAAAAACATTAATGCACCATTTGTTTTACAATTTAATGCACAGGAAATGACAAAAAAATAAAGAAAATAAATGTAACTAATTAATTTTCAAAAAGAATTTGTCAACATCAAAGCACTTTGAAGTCATTTCAGGCTCAGACTTTGGTTTCATCAGAGTAACCCCCTCTGGCCAATCAGAATTCTCTAAACTTTTTGCTTCTCTTTTGAATGGATGTAATTTTAGCATAATTTTGATGAATGTTTTGGATCGTTCTCCTGTTGAAGAATGAAATTTTGACCAATAATTGGTAAACCNTTTTGATGAATGTTTTGGATCGTTCTCCTGTTGAAGAATGAAATTTTGACCAATAATTGGTAAACCAGATGGATGCGTGTCTTTGAAGGATGGAATGGTAATTCTCTTTCTCCAAGTCTCCAGATCTCTCCTCCAAACNGGAGAAGGCAGACAGCAGCTATTGAATAGAATGTTAAAACACATCAACAGGGAGTTGGAACACAACAAGAATGCTGCACAAATACAGACTGATGCCTTCATTAGTAATCATTTCTGTAGCCAGAGTGGCTACATAATGTGTTACTGTTGACTAATTCTTCTTGAAAAATAATTTGTCACATTTATTTTATGTATTTTTGTCATTTGTTGCACAAGAAATTGTTAAAAAACAAAAAAAAAAAACAGGNCAAAAAAAAAAAACAGGTATTGATGATTTAAAAAACAAATCTGGGGTGGTCTCAAACTTCTGGCCTGTAGTGTATGCATGAAATGTACATCTTGCATCTTTTACAGGCTTTAACGATAAAACAACAGTTTTAGAAAACCACTGTGGCCCATTTTCACATCCTTCTGCCTGATGAATGAATGAGCTGAACTTCAGCATCAGAGGGAAGCAGATGTGTGTAGAATATCAGGTTGGTTCCGATTGCGCCGATATCTAATCCATGGCAGATGTCCAGTCACCAGCACACACAGTTTAAGTTCTTGCTACAGCCAGACTCCAGATGGCACTGTTGCCCATGATGGAACTGTGTGGAACTTCAGACGCTGACGAAAATGGATGTCCCAAAAATGCTTCCTCCTGTCCTCCTCCTCCTCCTCTTCCTTTCTTACTGTGTGAGGTGGATAGGAGGATAAGCGACATGGATATGTTTCCTCTGCCATCATCATATTTGACATTGACGAATGATGAAGCTCTTACACTTTCTGAAACACCAACAGCCAACTGCATCTCCCACATTTACATACATGACTTTACTTTTTTAGTAAGATGATCAGAATTCCATCAGATGTTGCAGCTGCAGAAGTTCTGCAGCATTGTTGGTGTGAAACATATTTCACTGTGTCACATTTTTTTCAAGTAGTCCTTTATTAGCCCACATTTATCTGTGTGGCTGAGATTAAAATGTTTGTAGGATGGGCACAATGATGTCATGCAGGAGAGTAAAAGAGACTTCCTAAAAGCATACATGCATGGTTCTGCTGCTGAAGGAGACATTTGAAGGAAATATCTGAGTTCTTTCATTCCTTTATGGTTTCAGGACAGCAGGTGGGTGGAGGAGACAAGTTCCTTTTCTGGGTCATGGAGGAGAAGAGGAAAGAGGAATGGATGGTATGAGACATTTTTAGACTTTTGGACATACCAACAGTGCTTTGAACTGTAATTTGTGAATACTAAGAATGTGTGATAATATGCTATGCGCTAACAATGCCACCAGAGAATTTAACATGGAATCAGGTTTTTGATTATTAAGTCGGTGTCATATCAGTCCACAGTGAAATATCGTATGAACACCATCACTTTTGTTGGCACAGTCCCATCCCAACAACAGTGCAGCTCCCTCACTAATGGATCTGTCAGTCACCTAATAAGCCCCTAAATGCCTCTCCAAACAGCTTTTGTGACAAGCTGAGAATATTACTCATATAGCTATTCCTTCTCAAAATACTATGGAACATACTGTATAGTCCTGCAGCAATTGGAGATACAATAAGGCCCCAACACCAATAACCAGAAGGGCATTCATTGTACACACGCACACCTCCATCATATTTTGCCACTCTGACATTGTTTTTTTCACTGAGTGCACACTTCTGTGGTAAAATTCATCATCTGCATTTGGTTCATTCTACTAGAATCAGAGAAGATGGAAACTCCACACAGAGTGCAGCAAGTGGATTCAAACCCAGGCTTACTGAGAGGTAACCACTGAGCTGCTCTGAACAGAACTACTGTACAGAACTACTGAACTACTGAACAGAACTAGCTGCTCTGAACAGAACTACTGTAATAACTACAGCAGTACATTTCCTACAGGAAATGTAGTCTGTGTTGGTCCAACATTACTGCAGGAATATGCAAATTATAGATGTGTGCTGAGCCGAGAAATGTGGGACAAAAAGAATTTTGAATTTGTGATGTATGGTTCCAAAGTTGTAGGTGAAAATGCATTAGCAGTCATTATGGCGCCACCTTCAGGCCAAGCAGCATCATTTTCGTTTGGCCAAATTGGCAACAATTTTGGTGCCGATCAAGATCCAGAGACAGATCCAGGAATTTTTTTAATGATTCCTTAACATTGGGAGATAGGACCGTTTCCAATGTTTTTGTCAATTTCTTTCAAATGAAATACACCAATCTCAATTTTTAAAAAATCAGGCATATTTACCCAATGATCAATAGGTGCAATATGGTCCAGATCTGAATTGATTTTTTTAAAACCAGAGTTCAGTGGCAATTTGTATTTTCACCCTGATTCATCATTGTGCTGGAAAGCCCTCAGAGACCAAGAAATTACAGTTCCATTCAGACTGATATATTTAAGGTCATCTCCTTATTACAGGGAGGGTGAGGCTTAATTATGTTGCTGTGTGAAAGACGAGCTTTGGAGAATTTGCTTTGAGGAGGAAGATGTGAAAAGGAGAAAGAGGGGACTCAGGCAGAGCCATGACTTTTTTCATTTGAATCTTAATCTAATCAGTATGAAGAGGTATGGAAAGTAATTACATGAATTTAGGAAGCAAGGACTTGGCACTGCACAGAGATGATGGACATGCAGACTCAATGGCTCAGGTCTTTCTGTGAGCAGTCATGCTCTCCTCCTCTGTTTCAAGAATGCAAAAACATGCAGGTTACGCCTGTTTCAGACACCATCAGCCCTGATTTTCTGTTGTCAACACTTTTTGGATATTTCTAGTTAAGTATTGCTGCTACCTCATGAGAATAAGAATCATTACATGTGAACTGCTCAAAGATGCAGTCTGAGAGACGTGCTGTACATCACAGATGCCTGACTGATGTCAAGCATGCTAAATATCTGATCTGTCCAAATCCCGTAGTGTGAAATGTGCTGCAGCACTGATACCAGAAGCTACAGCCAAAGAGAGTTCAACTTGGAATGGCAGCATCTTGCAGGTATCTGTTTTTAGAAGATGGAAATCCTGTCTCGTGTGTGGTGTTGCATCATTGCCTGTATCATTCTTGTGTATGTTTTGTGAAAAAGCCCACTTTGGTGACCAACCTCATCAGGGATTCCATCTGATGAAAGATCCCGTAATTTGTGACCCTCTGTCACTGATCGATCAACTTAGATACCCAATTACAAGACGGAAAGTCAAGTACGTAAACCATAAAACAATCTGATGACTTTTAAAGTCCTGTGGACCTGATGTGTGACCCTAGTTTATGTAAATCACTTTGGATGAAAGCTATGGAAGCCCGTTTCCACCACTTGAAAAAAATAAAATAAAATCTACCAACTTTTTTTCATCCATTGTTAAGTTTTATTTTCTCATTTTTATGAGATACTAAGTCATAATTATGAGATGTTAAGTCATAATTATGAGATGTTAAGTCATAATTATGAGATACTAGATAGTATCTCATAATTATCTCATCATATCATCATATTATCATGTTATCATATTATCTCATAGTATCTCATAATTATGAGATACTAGATAGTATCTCATAATTATGACTTACTATCTCATAATTATGACTTAGTGTCTCATAATAATGAGAAAATAAAACTTTACAATGGGTGAAAAAAAAGTTGGTAGATTTTTTTTTTTTTCAAGTGGCAGAAACGGGCTTCCATAGAAAGCAGATACCAAAAANAAAAAAAAAAAAAAAAAAAAACTCAATTGAATTGAACACATTAAACAGTACTTTGACAATACACTGAATGTAGTTGTTCCACCCAAATTAGGAAAAAAGTGTTCTGTTAAATCATCACCATGGCTAAACACCTCAATCCAGGAGCTTAACAGGTTTTGCAGAGCAGCTGAGAGGAGATGGAGAAAAAGTCAATTTGAAGTCCACCATCTGGCCTATAATGAATCTACTGCTTCTTATAACAAAGCTGTTAAAAACTAGAGGAGATTATTTCTCAGAAATTACTTCAGAAAATGATGGCAACTCTAGAGTACTGTTCTCCACAACCAATTGTTAAATTCCTCTCTATTCTATTCAGTCACACTTCTCAAAAATATGAGGATTTTGCCAACTTTGTTTTAACAAAAAGATTGTAGCTATCAGGGCAGCTGTTGTCACAAACCCCTGCAATTTCTACAGCCTACCTTATGTAAAACCCCTGACTATGAGCAAATTTTCTCCCATCTCTGTCTTAGAACTCTGTGCCATGGTGATGAAGTGAAAACCTTAACTTGATACAGTCCCCACTGCTTTTTAAAACACATTTTTAACTGCATTTCTGAGTCATTTGGAACAATCATTAACACATCACTTAAGACAGGAGTTTTTTTTCACTCTGCATTCAAAACAGCCTTAAAACCTCCTCTAAAGAAATAAAATCTAGACAGTAGTGGCTAACTATAGACTCACATCTAACCTTCCTTTTATTAGCAAAGTACTTGAAAAAGTTGTGCTCAAATCAACACATTTTTAATTAAGACAACATCTTTCATAAGTTTCAATCTGGTTATTGAGCTCATCGTAGTATGAAGACGCATCACTAAGATAATTAGAGATCTCAGACTCGCTATGATGCTAACAAGCTAACAGTCTTTATTTTACTTGATTTAAGCCTTTGACTTCTGTCGATCATGACATCCTTCTTCACCGTCTGGAGTTCTGGGCTTGTGTTTCTGAAAGTGTTCTTTACTTGTTCAGATCAAACAGCACTAACAGGAAATTCTTCATCAGCTGTGGAGATTAGGTGTCAGACACTCATGACACTTCCTGTGGTGTCCCACAGGGCAGTCATCTTGGTCCGCTACTTTTTTATATTATATATGCTACCATTAAGGAGCATTATCAGACATTAATTATCATAGTTACGCTGATGATACACAATGTAAATTTCTAGAACCTGATGATGTAAATGTATTGAACTTCCTGTTAATGTGTTTAGCCAACTTTATCAAATGGATGACAAAGTTTTTAAAACTAAATGAGGACAAAACGGAATAATGTGCTCATTCATAAGTTTGGGAATTTAGCTGACCAGATAAATCCTGAAGTTAAGAGTCTTGGAGTCATTCTGATTTAAGTTTCAAACTCCATATCAATTACTCATCACTTGAGATTCTGAAGGCCTCAGGCTAGATTTTTTTACCCGGAGACAGCACAGGTGGAAAATCTGATTGGATAAAAGTTCTAATTTATATTAGCTGCACTGGAAGCAGTGCAACAGAGGGAGAGAGTACCGTAGCGATGAAATGACGTTAATAACAAAACTGATGGGAACGAACTTTGTAAAATACATACAGCATTAATTAAAATACATATTAAATTATAAAAATATAATTTTGTAATTCTGTCAATCTCAAGGCCAGCGGAGAAGGCCTTGCTGGCCCTGAAGGCCAGCAATGATATACATATGTGTGTGTGTGCGCGTTTATAAATTTTAACGATCTAGTTGTACCATTCATTAATTGTTTTTTGTGCTTTTATGTATTTTTAAAGGTTTGATTTTAATCGTGTGCCATTTTATTCTGTTTATCATATTTACATGGTTTTTTTGGCTTTTCCTTTTTTTTAATCTAAAACACTCTGAGCTGTATTCAATGCATGAATTGTGCTATTCAAATAAATGTATTATTAATTTATTAAAGTTGTAATGTTTGTTAGACTGAGGAGGAGGAAGAGAATGAGAACAAAGCAGCTAATAAGCCGACCTGCTGAGAAAGAAAATGAGAAAAAAGACATTAGGAGTCACACTGTTGTGCTCTGAAGTCATTTAACTGTGACAGTGACATAAACGCAATAACTTTTTGAATGGCTTCAATCAAGCACCGCAATGTTTAATTAAGTATTTAATTAAGTGCTCTTAAGTATAACAGAATAAGGAGAAGCTCGAGATGTGCAGACAAAATTCTGTTGGCAAATAAAACACAGTCACCTTCCTCCTCAGGTGATTTAATCCATCCTTCCAGCTCATACGTCTTAATAAAGCACCATGACAGCTTGTTCCTCCTCTACAATGTTTTGCTTGGGTTTGATTTATTTTGGGAACATGACTCTGTTCTCTCTAGAGGAGGAAATTTAATTATGCATGTATGTAACGGGTAGGCCTGGGTTATCCATGTGTGTTCAAATATAGAGTGAAAGCAAGCGTGAAAGAAAGAAAGAAAGAAAGAAAGAAAGAAAGAAAGAAGTTTTGTTTGTTTGTTGGGTTAAAACAAAATAAAGAAAGGTCATCCAAAAAGATGACTGAAAAACATTTAGATCAATGTTCCTGCTTTTTCAAAACCACAAAAAAGAGAAAAAAACAAAAGAAAAGAAAAAAGAAAAGGCTGGACTTTGGAAAGATCTTTAAAGATTCATCACCACCGTGAAACCATTTCCTAACCCCCCCTCTGTTCCAATTCAAAGCACAGCTCACCTCCACCTGTGATGACTCCATCAGCTCCAGCTGAACAAAAACCACAAGCAGTCTCCAGCATCACAACTCTCCCCTCGTTTCCAAGCACCTCCAAAACAAATATGACTCAGAGATGCACAAGACAATGTGAATGACAGTCAAACTGGCCAGTTTTGGCAGATACGTAGACCAGATATCAAGATATTGTATATTTTTTATTTTATTTTTATTCAACCTTTATTTAACCAGGAAAAACCTCTTGAAGTTAAAAATCTCTTTTCCAAGAGTGTCCTGCCAAGACAGGCAGCAGCATAAGCTACAGACAGACAACATAAAACAATAATACATAAACAATTATGTAACATAAAAATAAACAACATATAATATAAAAAAAAAAAAACATAAATGAATTTAGAAAAAAGAAAACCTAAAACTACAGCATTGATAAATATTATAATTAAACCATAAGAAAAACAAGAAAAGGGGTCATTATAAACATTGAAAGATGAGCTAAAATACACCCTGACAGACGTGGAGTTGACGATATATAAAACTCCTGCTTTAAAACGGCTGAGAGGAACCAGCCAGTGCAGCTTCAAATCTTTCTGCAGGAGATTCCACATATATGGAGCTGCAGACATAAAGGCTCTTCTGCCAAACTCTATGCATACCCTCAGTATATTTAGCTCTTATTCTTTAATATTCAAATTTTTTGGACAAAATTTAGTGTTTATTTGCAAAATATCCAGCCTCAGTACATATGTTTGTTGCCACTCTTGAATAATTAAATTAGGTTTGCATGACATTATTTACAACAATAAGCAGCTGAAATGTGATTAGCAAATTCATCCATCCATTTTCTATACCCATCTGTCCTGTTAAGGGTCATGGAGCCTATCCCACGTTGCAAAATGTGACAAGTTGATCTTACTTAAAAAAAAATGTAGGAAACCGAGTGTCTTAAAAAAAAAAAAAGACAACTAACTATTAGTTTCAAGTTATGTTTACTTTATGTCTACTTGAACTTAAAACTAATAGTTATATTTACTTACCTTTTTCAAAGCAATCAGTTTCCTAGATTTTTTTAAGTAAGATCAACTTGTCACATTTTACAGTGCAGCGGTCATTTGGCAAGAGGTGGGGTTCACCTGGACAGGTCACCAGCCAATCACAGGGCTGACACACAGAGACAGAGAAACTCATTCACACCTACAGTCAATTAGAGTTTCCAATTCACCTGACCTGCATGGAGGTGGGAGGAAGCCGGAGAACCCGAAGGGAACCCACGCAGACATGGGGAGGACATGCTAACTCCACACAGAAAGAACCTGTTCGGACTCGAACCCCGGACCTTCTTGCTGTGAGGTGACAGTGCTAACCACTGAGCCACTGTGCCACTTATTATCAAATTCATTTTACTCTCAAATAGAAAAAATTCTGTATCAATCAGACTCCTCATCTCAAAAACTCATCCAACAGATCCAAAACAAAACTCAGGCTCTGACGGTCAGACTGACCACAGGAAGCTGGAATGGATCCTACTCGTGTTTTATAAGAAACACAGCAATGATGTGGTTCGACAGGAAGTCATCAAAGAGCCGAGCTCATCAGTTTGCTGCACTTTTGGCACAGTGGACTCCAGAGAAACATCAAGCATCTCTCTGCATATGGCTTTTTAATATTCAGTTGAACAGATTGGCAATCAAAGAGATGATAGAGATATGAGAGGCACAAAAGTGAATAAAGTGTGAAATCTGATGCGTTTCTGTCAAACCTCAAATAATTCTATAAAGCATATGGAATAATTTTCTTACAAGCTGCACTTAAAGACCAGAGTAGAATCAAATCCAGTGTGAGTAAAGAGCTACAGTCCCTGAACCCACAAGACTGAGTGCAAATTAATTATTGCTCTGGGGAACTGCACACACACACACACACACACACACACACACACACACACACACACACACACACACACACANCACACACACACACACACCACCACCACCACCATCACCACAGAAGCAGCAACATTTTTCCCATTTGAGAGCAGAGAAATATTCAGCCTCACTGCACCATGAATACACACACACACACGCAGGAACAGCCTTCACTTTCTCCTCATCATGTTCAGTCCTTTTTGAATTTCAATTTCTAATATGGGAGGCAGCAGAGGAGAAAAGGAAAGAAGCCCTGGATGTTTGTGACGTCATTAAAAGAGAGGAGCAGGAAGAAATAATTAAGGAGGAGAGAAGAAGAAAAATATTTCTTATATAGGTCAGAGCCTCTTGTAGAAAAGCTGGAAACAAACATATCATGAGTGTATTATCTACAAACTCTGAGCATTGACCCGTCACACATCTGACTTTACCTTGCTACCTGATTGGTACGTCACTAATGAACATGATCATCCTCGTAAAGCTCACAAAGCTCATTGGCTCACGGATCACCAAACAAAACAAAATCAAACAAAATCTCTCTGAATATCAAAAACTGACTCCTGTTTGTATTCAGCTCACATTTTAGGAGACAGGTTAGAGTTCATCCACATCGTTGATCCTGGCCTGATTTGTTGGCTGATGGACTTCTTGACTGACAGGTCACACTGTGTGAAGGTTAAAGGCATTCTATCAGATGTTCATTTTTCCTCCACTGGATCGCCTCAGGGGTGCATCCTCTCACCCCTTCTGTTTGTCTTATACACTAACACGTGTCAAAGCCAACACGAGAAGCGTCACATCATTAAGTTCACTGATGACTCTGTCATCGTGTCGCTTCTCAGCAGTGATGACCCTGATCACGGCCCTGTAGTGGGGAATTTACAGATTGGTGCAAGTCA
>VXCM01001696.1:6888-157150 GCA_014773175.1 Lucifuga dentata
GAATAGAATAGAATAGAATAGAATAGAATAGAATAGAATAGAACTTTATTGTCCACCATAGGTGGAAAAAACAAACAATGGAGGAGATATAAGTGGTCATTTTTCAGAGTTAAGAATATTTATGGCAGTTGGGATAAAAGATCTCTTAAAAACCTTTTTGGCTGCCAGTGGCGCTCTATAACACCTCCCATATTTCAAGACTTCAAACTGATTGAATAAAGGATGGGAGCTGTCTTTCAGGATGCTCCTGCTTTGTTCATCGTCCTGTTGGTACAGAGGACAGTCATGGACATTTGCAGTTTGCCAACTATTTTGCTGCTAATAAGACCGTTCTGGAGAACTTAGCTTTCAGCTGACAGCTTAAGTGACTGTACCAAGGTGGGAGATGAAAAGTTAGAATACTCTCAATGAGGCTTTTGTAGACAATTTCTAAGATCCCCCGTCGCACTAAGGTAGAAAAAATATATATATCTTTAATTCACCGTTCCAGTAGTATGCTTTAGGAAATGATTGTCAGTAACGTAACATGTATGAAAATTGAATATATTAGGGTCAAAAATGCAAAATGGCCGGTATGGCCCTTTAATTGTATGAGGCTGTGTATTATTATGCAAAATGAGAAGCGTGAACACTTTTATGGCTGAGGTATTGCATCTCTGTGACATCTAAATTTCATTCCCAGGCTGAGTTTGTGTTGGCTGACGGATATCATATCCCATCCTCGATTTTTAAAAAGTTCCCTTTTTAATGTAAGTGTCCAAACCCAAAATATTGTCTGTCATGTTAACCGGAGGGAGAGGAAATGGGTAATGTTTCATGGGAAAGCACTGTGCCTGAAGGTAGCTAAAAAATGAGTTTTTAGAATGTTGTTCTTCTTTTGTGGCATTTCGAATGAAGCCAATAAAGCAGCGACACAGATTGTTCATTCGCTGTTAAAACAACCGTCCCCGGAGAGACGAAGTTCTTAAGAAAGTATTTAATATTCAAATACGTTTCTTCTTAAAGACAGATTGAGGGCAGCCTGGAGTCTCTGTCATCTCCAAACAAATCATCACCAGGGGGGGGAATAACTACGAGAGCTGTTTCATCATTGCATTGTTATTCCATCGTCTCTCGCATAATTGACAGATATTAACTTCCCATCAAGCTAGTCTAATTACAATCTATTTTCCAATAAGGCCCACAATTAAGAGAGCATTTTGATTGGTTAAGTTTGTATAATTCCGGAGCCTAATGAAGACGCACACGCAAACAAATTCATCAAGCTGATAATGTGTTGAAGTAAACATCTGGAGTTGGATTTTTGAGTCAGGGTCGCTGCACGTTTGTTCCGACTGACCTTGAATGCAACTTCTTATTTTAGACAATAAACTGACACGACCCAATTCCACGGATGTTCTTCCGTGACTGAATGTGGTCATATCAGATCTTTGTTGCTTTAAAATTCCCTTCATCAATTAACACTAAGCCAGCTATAATTATTACACATATTAAAAGAAAATAAACTAAAAAAACATCAGAGTAAACACACTTTTTTGGAGACATCTGTTCCTCAAAACACAGTCACAAATTATTTAGAGAAATGAACGGCAGCAGCGGCTGATTGCTGATCTCTGAGGAAGAGAATGAATTTACAGTAAAATAAGCTGTTAAACATATGAATCATGTTATGTTAAATGATTAGGGTTGACTGATAAGTTGTCAGCCTAGCAAAGCAAGACTTCAAGGACCACCACCCATTTTGCATGTTTGAGCCAAATATATTAGGCTCAAACATGCAAAATGGCCAGTATGGTCCTTTAACTTGGATGTGTTGCATTATACTTTTTCAACATAATCTCCTTACAACTCGACACACTTCATCCAGCAGTAATGGGGGGTTTAGCCATTTCATAAAAGTCCAAAACATCCTGATATGTGCCTTAGATCAAGTGGGTTCCAGCTAAAGATTCTTCAGAAGTTTGAGAATCTGAGGTGACCCAATCAGAAAGACTGAGTGTGTTATAACTCAAACTGAAGGTTTCAAATCTGCGTTTTCTCTGTGCCACATCTCATGAATACTGCTCAACTTAGCTGGGATACCCACTCTCCAGGTTAGGCTGGTTGTGAAGGTGTGTAGGTGTGTGTTTGTGTGGTAGATGGAGGTCAAGTCACTCAGAAACCACATCCAGCCCTGATATGTTACAACCACCAGGATTTCCCCTGATCCTCTGACCCACAGACATCCACTGACACCTGGAAGTCACCTATAGCACCTCCATAACCCTGTTTGATACTGAAAGGGTTAAATGCCTTGCTCAAAGGTACACTGAAGAACGGCAGCCATTAAGGAAGGTGGAGGAGTTCATCATAGAATGCCGACCCAGATTTTCCAGGCAATGAAACCACCACTATAAATCCTCCTTTCACATTTGCAGGACATTTTCTATATGTGAGAGATAATCCTGCCTTTTGAAGTAAATCCAGTATTGTAGGTCGGCGGCCCGTCGACTGGACTACCTGTAAATCCTCGCTTCAGTGAGACAGGAAGGAATAAAAGACAGTGGCCAGGTTTGATGTCAATGGCTCCCTGCTTGCTCAATCAATGCCCCGAGTCCAAATGAAAGATGAAAGGCAGCGAGAGAGAGAATATTCAGAGCTTTTTTAGCCAACAAAGAATCCTTATGCTGTCAGACACTCAGCAAACATTGATCTGTTCTCCGAGCTGAAACACCAACCTCCACAAATGGATTTAATCAAACACGATCCACACAAACTCGTTGCTTTATTCTACTTTTATTGCTTATACATTTCATATATTCATGCAGTCATTATTGGCAATATGAGGAGTCGTAATTTTGTTGATCTTAGAAATTGAGCAATAAAAAAATCACTGAAAACAGCTTTTGGTGACGTATTTTACATTTCTACTCATTGATGCATTTTTCCTCTTTGTAGATCAACGTCTTGCCATAATTTCCAAATATCTCCAGTAGCGCCATGAACTTTGACAGCAGAAAATGATTTAGACTTCCATTTTGAAACCTACAGGAGCAGAATTAAGACCAGAATCCACAAATATAATAAAGAAACTGATTTAACAGTAGAAGAGGAACTTTGGTTGGAATTTTCATTTAATGTGTTTGCATCACTTACTGGGAAACTCACACTTGCATTATCTGAATGAAAAACAAATATAGTTTTCCAACAATATTTTGCATTGCATTGATTAAAGGACCATACTACCCATTTTGCATGTTTGAGCCTAATAAATTCAATTTTCATACACATAACATTACTGTCAATCATTTCTCAAAGCATATCTACTGGAACAGTGAATTAAAAATGTTTTTCCTACCTGCCAGACCTATGACCTCTGGGATAGGCTCCAGCCCCCCCATGACCCTCAACAGGACAAATGGGTTTAGAAAATGGATGGATACCTTCCAGACCTCCATTGATTTCAGTTCATTCTGCTATTAAAAGCAACTTGTTGATGCTTGAAATAGTTCTTGGATAGGTAATCCATCATCACCAACAAGACATGTATTCAGGTTTTTTTGTTTTTTTTTTTTTTTTTTTTTTTTTTTTTTTTTTTTTTTNTATAGTCCCAAAAGAAGACCTGCATTTATGGAAAAATTTAAAGGACCATAACTTCATAAGGCTGCACAACTCTTAGCAGGAGAAACATGGATTTTTAAGGTGGGTGTATTGCTTGAATATTTGATTTTGGAAGATTAAGAAATTTTGCAAAATATCAGGAAAGCTGAAATACGGTTTTATTCTTTGGGAAATGATTGTCAGTAACGTAACATGTATGAAAATTTAATATATTAGGCTCAAACATGCAAAATGGATGGTATGGTCCTTTAAGACACACTATAAATCGTTATATGAAATAATGTGCTATTAAAGGAGCAGTACAGTTATTTTTCATTGGGGGAGGTGCTCTAGATAAGAGTGTGAGCTAACCCTCTAAAAATGTAAAATGCAAATGTGTCAGCAGTCATGCAAATTAAAACCAGGCAAACAGATTTGCAGTAAAATTGCTGTAAAGTAGGTGAAACGCCCCCTCCCCCTCCTCCCACGAGCGCCGTTAAGTTTGCGATAGCTCTGTCCTCCTTCATGTCCACGTGTCAGATAATAGCAAGGTCCTTCCCAGAGGGCAGCGGGACGCGTGGAAATGGAAATGAAATGTCTGGGGCAGAGAGCTGCAAGGACACAGGAGATATATTTCCCAGGAATGATGCATAACATCAGAGAGGAGGGGCTCAGGCATAATGGGGGTGAGGGGGGATTTAATGCAGCGTGGAAAGCAGACCAGGGTCATACGGTCTCCGGTTTCATTCCAAATCGAGCTGTTTTAAACCTGCTCTTATGTATTATAATGCTTTTAAAGGACAGTAGGTGACATAAAGGTGAATACAGTGAATTTACTCCAGCTAATATCCGGTTTACAGCCTCTCAAATCACTTTACAGTACAAGCTGTATGTAACAAAAACCCTCCTAGCATCTATTTGTCTTTGAAATACAAACTTTATGTTAGACCAACAAGGCTGCACAATCCTGAAAATGTATTATTTCTGTACCATAAACTGTCTGTACTATAAAATATCTGCATCTGAATCAAAATGCACATCAGGGAAAATTAATCATGCTGACTGGCTGAAGGGTGCTGTGATTTTTTTATTTTTTTTTTATTTTTTATTTTTTTTGTTTGTTTTTGGAGAATTCCTAAATCCTGTCTTGAATTGTAAGGGTAAAAAGACAAATTTTGCAAAATTTACGATTCACACTCATCATTGCTGAATTATAGCAATTTAAATAGCATGTAGCTGCAGCACCACCTACAGCCCAAAGGTCATCAAATTTTGCAAAATTGACATGTGCACTTGTCCTAAACTTGGTCGATTGCTTTTAAACAGACAAACCGGACTGAGATTATAACTTCCTGGTGGAGGTTTTGAAGGTTTTTTCTGTTTTTTTACTACTTTATTTTTTCCATCAACAGGCCCATGTTTATTATCTGTTGAGATTTCTCCAAAACTTGTTAACAGATTTCAGTGAAATTTGGTGAAAAGTTCAGCCGGGACGCAAAACTTCACTCTGCTCCAGGATCTCCATCACCCTTTGACCTCTGATTGACTTTACATTCACCAAACAGCAGCAGCAGCAGCAATATGAGGCTTTACGCTTGACCTTTTCCTCAGCTACAACTTTGTAAACTCACAGGTAATGAGATTTAGCTGAGGTCGTGACCCTGGGGAGCATGTGCAAAAAGTTGTGCATGCAACACGGAGGAAGAAACAGGATGAAGACTGAAACTGCAGATATTTCTCTCTAAACCGTCCCGTTAAAAACAAGACTGAAAATAAAAAAAAATCTGGCCTAAAAAAATGAAAATGTTATTCTCTACTGTTGTTTCTTGATCATTGTGTAATTTTTCATGTCCATTCTTTCTCTCTCTCTTCTCTTCTTATCCTCCCATCTTTTCTTCTGTTTTCTCTTTCCAACTGTTCTGCACATCCCTCTTCCTTCTTTTTTGTCTCTTCTCCCTTTCCCTTTACATTTTTCTCCAGCTCTTTCCATCTTTCTTCTCTCTCACTCCATTTTTTAAGGTGCAGTCTTGTTTTTGGGGGATGAATCAGGCACAGAATTTTTCTCCTTTTCTCTGAATTTCAGCCAGTTATTGACAAAACAATTTTCTGTTTCCAATTCACCTTTTTCCCTTGCTGTTTCCTCTTAATGATCTCTCACTCTTCCACAGTTTTCATCCTCTCTTTCTTCACCCAACTTGGCACCATGCAAGGCGGTTGGACAGACAGAAAAATGAAATAACATTTTATCACGCCATGTGCTGATTGTGAAATTAGTAACCATGGAAATCATTTGATTTTTTTGCAGCATCTGCCTATGAATAACACAGAATCCTCGCAGGCTGGATGGGAATATGTTTTTGTCTTGTTGTTCCAATCCAGCAACATGAACCACATGGATATCCGTGAGAAAAATGAAGCGAGAAGCCTTTTGTTCTTCACTCTTGAGGAGCACAAATCTGCAGATGAGGTGTTTTGGCTGTTTTGATGTATTAATCCTATTCTGGGAAGCGTTTTATCCACAGGCAGTTAACTGTATGTACATTTCCCTGTTTAACACCTCCTTCCTATTTTGGGAGCTCAGGGAGTCGTTTCATGGTAACCACATTTGCTTAATTACATAAGAGAGACAAAAAGAAATGGAGAGAGAAGGCTGGGCACAGCGAGGCAGGCTGCCGCGCTGCTCTTTAGCTCAGAGACGATGCTCTGACTCAACTCCAAACGCAATTAATGCTGGCGGAGTGCCGAGGGCTCTCCAGGAGGATGAAGAGGATGGTTGTGGAGGGAAAAGTCGGTGGTCTGGCGCCTGATGGTTCAACCTGCATCCAATGACCAGATTTTCTGGGAAAAATACATTATTAGATTTGCTCAAGCTGTGATCTTTATCACACTGAATTATTCTGTGATGCAATGCTATAATTTATTTATCAAGATTCTCCTTTTCCCTCATCGCACTTCAGCTACACAATTAGTGTTGCAGAATGACCCCAGTGCCCTAAAACACCATCAGATTTATTTTCTGCTTATGCCGGTGTAGAAATCTTTCTCTGAAGGATTTCTCCCTAAATTAATGCTAAAAGGGACACATTTTACAGATATCCATGTTCTCATTTTCATTTTAGGGTCTATTTTACACTTATTGAAAGCTTTGATGTGCAAAAAAAAACCACGATCCACTTCTAATCTGCCTTTCTGCAGCACTGCTATGCACACTGAGTGGATACAGGCATGTCTTTAAGACCCCTCCCTAATGAAAAGCCCACTCTCTTCTGATTGGCCAGCTGCATCAGGCCTGAAAAACATGGATGTTCACAAACCGCTCGCTCACAAACCTCATGTTTAAGGTGAGGGTGTAAAAGCATGTCAATCAAAATGTGTAACATGATGATGTCAACATGTTACAGAAGAAAAGGACCAATCAAATCAAAGCTCACAGGGCAGTTCAGGACCTCCTTACTGGATGCATTTCTCTAGCTGCCACCCTCAAGTTTTGATATTTTGTCAATGTTCATATGATATTACACAATAAAAATAAGGAAAAAAGCATAGCATGTAGCATAGCATTTAGCTTAGCATGTCCCCTTTAAAAATCAACACAGCAAATAGCTCTCATGGTTTAATTCTGAGGGATACAACATCCACAGGAAGATGAAACATACAGCACACTAATAATACATGATACATGGAGCCAGAAATGTGGCTGCATAATCAATAAATGTTTTTAAATTAAAACTCGTGAGTACCCTGACCCACCATGCAGCTCCTGATTAATTTTCAATGAGCGTGTCCAGTCTGAATAACACTGATGACATGTTTGTCTCCATCAGATTTCCATTAGAAAGCTCAACCCAGACCGCGGTGTAAAATTCCTAAAAACAACTTCCTGTGTGATGGAAATACGTGAAATGAGCGTCAAAATGAGGATATTTTGCCATCAAATTCTACGGTCAAGGTGGAAGAAGGATTAGACAGAAAAATATATATGTAAGAAGAAAAAATATATATTTATATTTTTAGGAATAGGACCCTAAATTTAAAATTAAAAATCTTTATGGTTTGCAATGGTTTGGAAGTATCATTAAATAAAAAACCAGCAAGGGAAAGACCAGAAAATTTATGTAATATTTTAGTTTCTTAGATTATTACTGCAAAGAATAAATTACAGATATACAAAAAATACTCAGTTACAGCAAAGGAAGTACAAGTAATTAGTTACTTCCTCCACCAGTCAGCTCCCTGCTGAGTGCTGCAGCCAGTCAGAAAGATGACTGTACTTCCCAAATACATTATCTGTCTGCAGGAGTACACACACACACACACACACACACACACACACACACACACACACACACACACAATAAGTCACGCATATACAGTACATGCTCCATTTGATCTGTCTGTTCCTGGAAGGTTTTGCACACACAGACACATTACACTTATTTATAATGTATTCACCTTCCATTTTCCTCATTGTCTGTCTCGCACACACACACACACAAATTATTCTTAAACACCATGTTCACACACAGACACACACTTCTCTGCTCTTTGTTTTCCACGCACTTGACATAATTTCCTCAGAGAATATTCTTTCTTGAGCAGGTTGTATTTTGGTAAACATTCCTATACTGTATTTTTAGTAGTGTTTTACTGGTCAGATTACACACACACACACACACACACACACACACACACACACACACACACACACACACACACACACCTTGGCAGTTTTTGTCTCAGCAGCCATGTTTATCACTCCTCTCTGGCTTGAACAGACTCTACACTTCATCACTGTCGGTGTACAGGAGTGTGTGTGTGTGTGTGCATGTGTGTATGTGTGTGCATGTGTGTTACCATGTTAGCATTGCTGAATTTACCTGAATGTCTGTGTACTTCTATGCAAGTTTGTGCTCATATAAGTTGTCTATGTTGTGTTGTGCATTGCGCTGATTCAATCGTGTGTGTGTGGGTCTGCACACACACACACATACACACACGTACATGTGTGAATCATGACATAACAATGGTAAATGAACACCTGTGCAGACACACAGGCACGCCTCTGCCGATTTGAATCGAACACAAACATTAATTTCAATTAGCTGCTTTCTGTTCAAGGCGCCTGGAGAGAAATAAACAAAGCTATAGCAAAAACCCAAAACACAGCAAGTTTTTCTGCTCTGAAGGCCGCTGAGGAAAGCAAATCCCTCCACACTCTTCTGCTGCCCAATTCTTTCTATTTTAAGTCAACTTTAAAGTTTTTAATTTGGATTGATTACAGCAGCGTAGGTGTTGCAGGCGCCGCCATAATGAACGCTCAGGGAGAGGCAGAGCTGAAGCGTTATTAATGAGACACTTAAAGGTGAAAGAACGAGACGGATGGAGAGGATGAGCGAGCTGCTGATAAATGGATGGAGGAGGAGATGAGGGGAAGATGGGAGTTTGATGTTTTTTGGGGAAAGAGAAAGAAGCAGACGGATGAAGAAAGACGTCATGAAAGAAGTTGTATTGTATATAAACTGCGATGCACATCGAGCTGAGCTGTACAGAGAGTTTTGACACAAATTAAATGATCATACCGACTGCAGTTTGTTCCTCGTTAGTCTCTGTTCTGCTGCAGAAAGATGAGATTATCTCTGCAGCACCAAAAAGAGGTTTGTGTTTTCAGTCCCCAGACAAGCTGAAGTATAAGGCTGTGAATCCATTTTCACTTTGATGAGATTATTTTTGGTTAAACTGAACTGCAGCCTTTGAAAATACACAATTTTATCCTCAGAACGTCTTAAGATAACCTGTAAAAACTTCTTGGTTTGGTTAAGGGTTTACTGCAGAACCCAGGAGTTCCCCAAAGAACCATACTGGGACACCAAAGTTTCCGAAAAAAGCCTAAAGGTTCTTGGAAGAGCTTTTCTGAATGTATCTGTGAGGTATCTTCAGGTAATCAGGCATATTGGGATCCTAATTTTTAAGGGTTTTTTTTAAGGGGGGGGNTGGGGGGGCAGGATGGTCGGATGAAAATGTCAATGATGTTGGGGGCGAATAATTTCTCTGTGCCACCCTTTCTCTTTTTAGAATCCATTTTTCATCTAAGCGCCAAGAAAATTATGATAGAAAAAAATTTCCTTAGTTTAAGTTAAGTTTAATTAATATTATATTGTGCAGCAGCCCACCAATGGCTGCAGCCCACCAGGAAAAGTCCCACCTCTCCTGACGGCCAATCCGACCCTGAGTATATCTTGCTAACATCCAGTATTAATGCTCAACTAAACACAAGCTTCACGTGGACTCGACTCATTTTGAGTGTAAGAAGAGAACAAATTAGGAATCTTTTCCTTGTGCAAAAGCAAAAAAAAAAAAAAAAAAAAAANAAAAAAAAAAAAAAAAAAATCACAATTAGTTTTAAATTCAGGATTAACCGCTGACGTCTGAAATAAAGTCAGAAATGGTATTTAGGTGTCTGCAGGGTGCTTGAATGCATCAGAAGAAATAATCTGATCCAATTCTTAATCACAAAAATTCCGATATTTTACTTGACTGCAAGGAATTTTACTTATCCAAATTTTATCATCTTGAAATATTGCTGAAATAATCTGCAGAAAAAAACTCCAAAAATTAATCGAAAGTTACAATGGATAAATATTTTTAAGTTTGCGGTCACATGATCAGACAGTGGTCAGTTTAAGTGGTTGTGATGGAACATGAAGGATAAAAGCAGCTCTTCTGTCAGATTCACCATTTCACCAGAAGTTAACTGGTGCCAAGCGTTCCAAACAAGAAAATGAGTTCATTTTACCAGGTTCAATGTTTCTCTGGTCATAAACCATGCTGACAGCGTTGTTGCCTTTTCTCCAAAAGCCGGCGGGGAAAACAGATGGGGACCAGCAATGCAGTGACCCGGTTCATAAATGTCATAAATAAAGTCCACCTTAACTATCAGCATTTGAACCTGTCTAGATTGCTGTTCCCCAAAGTCATAAATCTTTACTGAGGGGAAATATTTGGAGTTCCTCAAATTTAATACCCATAATAAAAGTTTTCTTTAGTTTTTTTTTCTTTTCTTTCTCAGCGTAATCTCATTTCAAAGGGAAATATTGTAGTTTTTACTCCCTGATTGCTGTAATTATTCATTAATTTTCAGATTAAGATTTATATCCCTCAAGTGACTTGAAAGCATAAAAATTAAAAACCCATTATTTCCAGTTTTGAGTATTTCTTTCCAAAATTTGCACAATTTTACGACAATCTCCCAAACTTGAACACTTTTCGGTGAAAAACAAATTTCCAGTTTTGGGGATTGTTACTATTTGATACCTGAGTACCCTTTGCTGTTACTTTTACTTGAGTAGTATTTTTCTACTGTGTCATTTTACTAAAATAAAGCATTTGATTACTTCTTCCATCACTCTCAATATACCATGACAACTGGGATTACCAGCGACAACAACAGCAGCTGTGTATGTGTGTATATGTGTGTGTAACAGTGTTTATGAGTCTTCACACATACACACATGTACACACACAGACACACACACACACCTGTCAGCACCTCACCTAATCCTGTAACACAAACATCTCCAGAGAGCAGCAGTCATGTCTACCAGCAGCTAAATATAATCCAGCTCATTTACATCAGACTACAAGTGTTCAACATCGTACTTTTTTTTTTTTAGCGGCGACCAGCAGCCAAGATTCCCTCGAGTCCTCTTGTATTTTCCTCAATAACATATTTTAAAACATACTCTTGCCTTTTTTCATCACAGCAGTGTAAATGTAAAAGAATCGGCCCTGAAACTGGAACATGCAGCCACTGTCCTTGAAGCATTTTTTTTTTTTTTTTTCATCACGTTACATGAAGCAGATGTGCTGCACTGTAGTCCGCAAACTTGAAATGAAAATGAAAAGATTTTCTGAAGGACCTGCCTTTATTCCCCTTTGTGTTGGCAGGCGTAACCCGTGGCGAGCATTTCCTTCAAACCTGATCCACCAAAAGTCTCCTGGCCCCTTGATTTGCTCAGCAGGGGCTCCTGACGCCCTCAGCGAGTTATGGCTGGTGGTCTGCAGCCAGTGAGGGAGGGTGTCTCATTTCAAAGGCTGAAAGGAGGAAGATTTGTGGGAGCCTAAAGCCTTAAAGGCAGGCTGGCGCCTCTTATCCTCCATCCTAGTCAGAGGGAGCAAAAGCCTCCTGCTGCAGCACCCTGTGCAGCAATTACTGCAGAATAGCAGCTGAGGATGGATTGTCCGTCTATCTCCGTGTGGAAGTGTCGCTACCTGTTTAAGTCAAGCTGGAGGACATTTTGTTTCCATCAGTGTCTGTCTGATGATGCAAGATATCTCAGAAAGTTACAAGTTTGGGCAGAAATTTCAGAATTTTTCATGTTTCAGTTTGATGCAGGACAGCCATATTCACCATAACAGCCCCGGATCCTCAACAGAAGCATCCATGTTTCTGACTGTTCTAATCAATCAATAGAAGTTCCTTATCCTTAGATGTTTTTGGGGAAATATAAACCCACTGGAGTGCAGGTGAACTTTGAGGAGATTTCACATCAAACCTCCTTTAAATTCAATATCTTGCAAAATATCTTGCAAAAGTTTTCATTCATGCTCACTTTCACAAAATTTAGAGTTTCCAGTTCACCAAACCTGCATGTCTTTGGAGGGGAGGAAATTGGAGGAAACCTCACAGACATGGGGAGAACATGCAAACTACCCACATTTTCCAATAAATTGTGATCAATGCGGCCAAGTTGACTCTTATAACTTCTTTAATACATGTCATGATTTCAATCAAACAACAAAAACCTGCAAAAATCTGAGTAATTTAATTGCCGTAACTCAGTACGTCACAAGTGTCACTATTTGAATTTATCTCTGCTTCACGTCCATAAAGATTAGATTTCACGTTTTTAATTGGCCGTCACATTTACTCTTGAGGAAACGACCCAACAGAATCATGTGGGGTGAAAACACACAAACATGCACTCACACGAAAACACACACATCGATATACAAGTGCACGATCGTACAGCTCTGATCTCTTTATTTGATCAAATTATGTAAAATCTATAAAATTGGTGAATGTGAAAGACAACCTTCACACACACACACACACACACACACACACACACACACACATGCACATGCACAGAATTAGCGTTGAACAGACTGGATGTAGTGTATTGCTGTGCAGATGTAAATGAATGAATTGTCTGCTGCACTAAGTGGGTCAGACCAGGACAGAGTGTTCTCTCTCACAGGCGAGACGTTATACAACCGACTCTGATAACATGAGGCTGAGCAATGTTGGAAGAAAGACAGGAAAATGAATGAGAGAGAGAGAGAGGTCTGTATCATTCAAAGAAAGACAGAAAATCAACCAGAATAAGACAAATCTGGATTAGAAAAGAAACAATGGTGAATCCGTGTTGAGTTGTGTGTGGAAACATCAACAGCAACATTAAATTTCTGTGCAACGTCGTCCTCTGATTGATCCTGTAAAATGAAAGATGAAGTGCACATCCTTGATGCCAGAGAGAAAATGAAACCGAACAAGAGAAAAATTAAGGAAAGTTTGCATGGAAGGGAAAAAAAGGAATGATTGGAAGTCTGCATCCATTAAGAGCAAAGATCCACATCTGTGAAAAAAAGAGCAATAATGAACTTTAAAGACAAAGAGAGTAAGACAAAAGGCGTCTTTATTGATTAAAAAAAAAGAGGAAATGAGACTGAAAGAGAAAGAAAGGTTCAAGGTGCTTTCATTAATTATTCACAAAGAGAGAAAAACGTCAGAGAAAAGGGAAAAATAAGTTTGGATCCAGAGAAAATGGCAATGCAAGAAGAAAAGTTTGAATCGGGATTATTAGCATTATGTAATTATTTATCCCTTAATATCTGAAGAAGGTTCAGATTTTAGTCCTATCAATAATATTAAGGGAATGGATTGAAACATCAGAGACAAATGTCAAGTTTTGTCCCTCAGAACCGAAGTGTCTCTCTGAAAATTGATATGAAATAAGATTATCTGATCATAGCGTGAAGGTTTTGAGAGTTTCACAGCTTTTGAAGTCTATATTCAGCACGTAGCAGCTTCTATAGCCGATACTGAAGCTTCTACACAATCTGTGGACAGATTGGACAGGAGGGACTAAAATGAGCTTAGATGCTGTTTTGGTTTTCCACCTTCGATAACATTCAACGAGTCAATGTTACAGAAAGACAAATAAGAATTTACAGCTGCTTTCAATTTAGGAGAAAATACCTCCTCTGAATATGTAATACCTGCTAAATTTACTCACACCTGCTGCCTTGGACAGGCAGCTGAAAAGCATTGTGGGAAATCCAACTAATCACTAACTAGTAATGATAAATGAGGCAGTCATTCTTCAAGACAGGAAGAAGACAGAGGTCAAATATGCAGAAAAAATAATATGACATTCACCTTCTGTAGAAGTTAGAGGTCTGATGATGTAAAAATCATGGCGGTTATTAGGAATCGCTTCATTTAACCAAGAAACAATCATTCCTGTGTGTTTTCAGCTTCCAGGGAGATTGATAAAGGTTTTCAACATGGGGTGGCATAAGAGTGATCTTGTGTAGAATCGAGCTGAATTGAGGAAGAAGGAGAAGTGAAGTACATTGTGTAACACGTACACACATGATTCATGCAGTATTTCTGTCAGCGCTCAGCGTGACGCATCGCGTCCTCCACTTTATATTCTGCATCCATCTCATTTTCTGTCCACAACCTTGAGGAGGAGAGGATGGACGTGAGGAGCGGGATTCTGCATTTCCACCGCAGGCCCATCACTGAGTACACAACGAGTATACACACTGAGTACACAACAGCAACGAGAGAAATACTCATCTGTTACTTGAATTTACAAGTTACTTCTCAAAACTTCAAATAGCAGTACCACATGGAGAAATTTTCCATGATTAATCAAGATTCTGCTTTCAAAATCTATAAAAGTCAAGAAGTGTCACTAGCTAAATGTACTCCCAGTATTCAAAATAACAGTACTCACTGTGAAAAAATCATACATTATCTCTAGATGAAGAGAAGGAACAAAAAAAATAAAATGAATGGAAGATAACAAAATGGAAATAAGACTGAAGAAAATAAGAAAGGAAAGAACACAAAAAGGATTAAAAAAGAAAGAAAAAGCAAGATAAAAGAGAAAAAGACGGGACATGAAATGGAAAGATGGAAATAAATATGGAAAAACTGAAGGACAGAGGGAAGAAAAAAGTGGGAAAGAAAGACAGACAAAAGGAAAGACGGAATGATGGGAGAAGAAAAAGACAGAAGGAAATTAGGGAGGAAAAGAGGGAAAATATAGAAGTAGGAAAGGACAGAATTAAGAAAGAAAGAAAGAAAGAAAGAAAGAAAGAAAGAAAGAAAGAAAGAAAGAAAGACATCACTGGTGNAAGAAAGAAAGAAAGAAAGAAAGAAAGAAAGAAAGAAAGAAAGAAAGAAAGAAAGACATCACTGGTGTATGTAATTCATGCTTTAATTTGTCAGAGGGGAACAGATGAATATTGACCTTTGACTGTTTAAAAATCTATTTTTAACTTTCCTGTTAAAAGAATAAAACCCATCAAAGTCATAATTTCCTGGAAATTAATGAGAAACATGATTCCCTCGTTAGCTGTAAACGTGTATTAATGTTACATCGATGGTGCTTGGTTTTTAGTGTTTCATTGATTGTGTGTTTGTGTGTTTTAGAGCTGTGTGCTGGTGGGAGGCCAGTAAACTTCCACAACTACAGGGAAATTTGCCAAAAATAAAGTCATTTTCATAAAAAATCTGGTTTTAAAAAAATGGTCGAGGTTGGAATCTGAAAGCTGCGAAATAACATCAGCACGCAGTAATGAACTTTACACACACACACACACACACCACTACCACTAACATTTGTAAGGGGTTTCATATCGCAGAGTTTTCACACCTCCACACAAGATGTCCAGACTCCGACGGAGGATGAGGAGGAGGAAGAGGAAGCTGCACTCTTCCTCCTCTCGATAACGCTGAGGCGAGGAGCAGATGGTGTGAGAGATTGGACGTCGTCTGGAGTTGGCCAACCCTGGGCTAATGGCAAGCTGTGCTGGCATCACTGCTAGTGTGTGTGTGTGTGTGTGTGTGTGATTGGTTGGAACTGTTTAAGTGTGTAGCTGGTTTGCTGCAGTAGATTATTGTGTGTGCGTGGATAGTTTGCACGCTAAGTTTCATTACTGTAAATGTGTGCATGTGTGCTAATTTCATTATAATGTGCGTGTGCGCGTGCGCTTGTGTGTGTGTGTGTTTTATTTCATTACAGAATGTGCAAGCATGTGCAGTAATAAAGTACAATACCACAGCCTCTGATGCTCGGTTCTTGCACATTTGTATATTTTTGTTTGCACGTAATTATTTTTCATTAAACTGATATATCAGTGAGAAAACTGCATTGTTTGCACATTGTTCATTATGTAATATGTTATAATTAGCTGCTGTATTAGAGATTAATCGATAAATTAGTATGTGGATTTTGCACGATAATAGTGGTTTTGCACTTGGAATGGTGCACGAGTGTTACTGATAATCAATACAATAAAGTCATCTTTGACACTAAAACATCAGCCAGATCCAAGATAGATTACCGTATATACTCAAGTATAAGTCAAGTTTTTATTACCAAATGTCACAAAGTAAATAGGGGGTTGGCTTATACGAGAGAAATTCAGATTTGATCCCAGAGAAGGAAATTTCCAGGGATGGAAATACTACCCATTACCACTACCCATGAAAATACTTTAAATCATAACTTAGAACGAGATATTTCCTGACTAAACATCTTATCCAGCAGATTTTACAGCAGCCAGTAAGCACTGTTGTGATTGGTCAAAGACAAAAGAATGGGCCAATCAGAGATGACCTTATAAAAGTGCTGTTTCATATACCGGTTTATACTGGAGTATATACGGTACTTTATCTGTACAGAAAAACAGCATATACAGTATATTTATTTTATCAGCTAAAAAATATTGTCAAAGTTAGACCATTTCCCTCTTTCTGACACTGAAAAGTTAATCCATGCTGTCACGTGTAATAGATAGATTACTGTAACACTCTTCTGTCTGGCCGACCCAAAAAAGCCATTAGACGGCTGCAGCTCGGTGCAGAAAGCAGCAGCTGCTGATAAAGTCTAGACAGAGAGCTCGCATTACTCCTACCCTAAAACCTTTGCATTAGCTACCTGTTGCTGAGAGAAGAAATTTTAAAATTCTTGTATTGATTTTTAAGTCATTAAATGGCACCGCCCCCTCTTATCTATCTGACATGTTACACAGCTGTACCTGTTAGGCCTAAGATCCTCTAATTTAAGCCTCGTAACAGAACAAAAAGGCGTGGTGAGGCGGCTTTGGGTTTCTTTGATCCAAAACTATAGAAACTTTACCAGAGTACATATGTGTTTCTCAAACTGTGTGTTTTTAAGGAAAATCTTAAGACATATCTTTCCAGTACTGCTTTTATGTCAAATATTGATATTTAATGCCTTTATTGACTATATTCTTTTAATTTTATCTTTTATCTTCTGCTTTTTACTTATTTATCTTTTTTGTATTTCTTTTTATTTTTGGGTGAAGCGCTTTGAGTTGAGCATTGTGTATGAACTGTGCTATTTAAATAAAGTAAAGTACATTTTAACTTGTCTAAATGTACGACTAAAGTGTGTATAATCTACTAAAATACACAACAGCTGAAAGTATTTTTACTTGTACTCTTCATTCATGTATGTTGAAACGTGGAGTAAAAAGACGTCCGAGCAGAAAATCAGCACTTAGATCATTTTGTTTTAGAGGTCAGACGTCTTAAGGATGACCTAACGGCTAGTGACTATTTTCTTGGCTTCCTCTGTGGTTGAGAAGTGAAAAATCCCCTTAAAGGTTCCTTGAATCTATTTTTTTTTTTTTTTTTTTTTTGCTTAACAGTGTCTGTGGACCGTTTCAGGAAATGCCGTGGCAACTGGGAGATCCTGAGGAGATAAGTGGCGCCAAAAGCACGGCTGATGTCACCGTCTCTGGACAGCGCCCACCTCCTCTCCTCTGACAGAAAAAAAAAAAAAAAAAAANAAAAAAAAAAAAAAAAAAACAAGGCAAAGATCTCCTTGCAATTTTCCTGAACATTTACAGCAACATCTGCAACAATTTCCAAACAAACTGACTCTGTCAGTGCTGCTGTTTTCACTGCTGTTTACCATCTCCACATCCTTATGGGTGTTTTCTTTTTTTTCATTCAGCAGATGCCAGTGATATTTCTCTGTTTCTGTTTTTACCTTTTCTGTGAGCAATCTTTCCTGTTCCCTTTTTCTTTCAGTTCTCTAATGTCAGGCTTTTTTTAAATTCTTGGCAGACTAAACATGGGAGTTCATCAATTAAATTAAATAAATCCATCACAAAAGAGATCAAGCAAAGTTACTGAAGTTTCCTGTGATGAACGGGGATGAGAAGTGTGTGCGTGTGTGTGTGTGTGTGTGTGAGAGAGAGAGAGAGAGAGAGAGAGAGATGGTGTATTCATTTAACAAAGCACAATGAAAGCAGCATAACTTGACACAATTTTAAAGGCTTTACATGAAGAAAAAAATCTTGAAAACTTGGAAAACAGGCGATTTCGGCAGGAAAAGGTTTTGTTGATGCAGAAACTTTACAATAAATGGCATCTTCATCTGTTTTTCTGTCCATTTCGATGTCCTAAAAATGATCATCCATGTTGTTCTAACGTGCATAAGTCTCCGTTCTGGCAGTGTGAGCATGAATCAGCCCATTTGTTTGTTTTCATCCTGTTTGAAAGGATGAAATGTGGCCAACATTTGCATTAGCCGACGCTAATAAATTCTTGAAAGACTTTCCATCTGGCTGGGGGACGTGTTCCATTTTTTAAAGATGAGTTTTATGGAGTTTCTGCGTTACTGAAGGGTTACAGAGGAGACAGATATGAAAGCTGGAGAAAGTAGGTGAAGTGGGTTTAATTGGCTTTGTGATATCAGCACGAAGCAGACTTTGGTCCTTTGTACACACATATACTGTACATCTCACCTGCAACGTTGCCTTCCAGAACAATTAACAACTTCTCTGTAAAAGTTTTGGATATTGAGTTACATTCCCCAAAAATCATGGTCTTGCTGTGCGATTGCATAAGAGTTACATCATGCTTGGAGCATGGGCCGCCTCAGCGTGAACACAGTGTTATTTTCAAACTAGCCTGGTCATGCCGACATATATTTTTGGTCTGCCGTGTATTAAATTTGGAGCTGTCAGTGCCGTCCAGAGAGGAAAATAAAGAGGAGAATGGGGAGGAGACCTCATGCAGGCTTCCAAATGCTCGGTGCGGTTCCTTTGTGCAAACAGATCCAAAACTCAAAATATCAGGGATCAGAGGATCTGCTGCTCCTCAGCCACTTCTACTGACTACACACAACTATAATCCAAAGAAAATTTCTATAAATCCTATTAATCCAACTGTAAACAACTGTTTAGAGGATGATGCCAAAGGAAAAACACAAGTGCAGAATTCATCTAGCAGCTTGGTAAAAGGTCGAGATTTAGACATAAATACTGAGGCAGAAGGCCTTGATATGAGTACATACAGCGCTGAGCTTTGAAGGAATAAATGAAAGCATTTACTGCCTGAGCTTTAAGCCTCACAAAATGCCTGTCCTTCCACTTTATGCCAGACAAAGTGAGGCACTGCAGCCTGCATCATCTGGCCTTGTTCAGCTCGTCTGCCTAGGGTTAACATGTTCACTCCATCATATAAATATTTGTTTATTCAACCTATATTTAACTAGAGAAAGTTGCATTAATGCATGTGCTCATTCACTATCATATTCATACAGTCCACAGTCTTTTACAGGAAGCGGTGCATTAGTAAAACTCCTGTAAAATTCTATTGAATTATTATGTCTTCAATTCTTGAATGGTAAAGAAAATTCTAGAACTCTAGAAATAGAATTAAATTCTCTGACCTCTTTTTCAGATGATACTTTATTTCCTCTTGCAGACCTGGAAGAGCCCAGATCTCTGCTGAGCACGGAGCTTTGTACGTCAGGTTTAAGCTGACATCATGTCCAGGATGCTAATTTGCTTAATTTTTCAATTTAGGTTTAATCTAAATGGATTTTCTTATTGGCTTCCAGACATGACCAGATTTTCTGGTGTGGGATTCAACCCTGCACACTTCAGCTGCTGCTTCTGCTGTCTTACGCTCTTCACCCTATTTTTGTTTTAACATTAATGCATAAATCTACCAATCAACCAAACTAAAAAAGCGTGTAGCGTTTGGTACCATTCAAGGCATCTTAGGCAGATGTAAAAAAACAACTCTAAGTGCTACATAAGTAGAGCAGAAACACATTTAAACAGACACGTTCTCTGAGACCACAAGGTCTAATTAAGCTCACAAGATAGCATGAGCTCGTTTGCCGTGAGGAGCTGATGGTGTGAGCTGGAAGAAGAGGAGAAGGAGCAGCTCTGGACGAGGATAACCCCGTCGTTAAAGCCTTATGAGGTTAAAGCCTGATGTAATGAGAAGGCACCTGCTGACAGCTCTTGCATGTCTGGGTGTAAAAACAGCAGCCATTACAGATCACAGCAGGCACGCTGGGGATTAGGAAGACAGCGATACCTGCCGCCATCAAGAGTGAAGAACTGTTGTCAATGATAAAACACGTAACTGCAGATTCAGTGATGCTTTTGCATGATCCTGTATGCGCTGTGTGAATTTCATCAGCCTCCTGACCTTGAAACCGCCTTACAACACACACACTCTCCTCTACATCCCTGAAACAATTGTGGAGATGTGTGGTTTTCATGCAGCAACAGCGATGAAGGCTCAATTCTAATTTGCTAAAGCCTCCTCCTCCTCCTCTGTGGTTCCCTATCTGGGTTCATGCGAGGACAAGGCAGGCAGCTGGGTGCCAGATGAGAACGGTAATTAGGCCGGTATCCACCGGGCTTTGGTTACAGGTGCAGATCTGCCTGCAAGGATGAACAAAGCTGTCAATGGAAAAGATCATTCATGCTGAAACAACAGAAAGGAGGGAGAGAGAGGCTGGCTCTTTCTACGAAGAGCAAGAGCCAAGACAAGATAAATCACTGTGAGTGGCATCGCAACAAGCTGAAAGCAGGCGTATTAATCATTTTCTGGGTGTTTTAAGAGCAAAAGGAGAAGCTTTGATTTTAGCTGCCATGCCCAACCAATGAACTACCTGCTGCTACTATTGTTTTTAATTACAAGCTTTAAATTAGACAATTGTGCTCACGCTTAATGGAGTGCAGTGCAGAAATGATGTAAAATTGCTCTCTTGCTGAGTTTAAAGCGATAATGAACAATCCCCCAAAAAAGGATTTAAACAAGTTTGGCCATAAGCTGCAGCTCTGATACTGGACCGCTGCCTGTTGGAACAAACGCTGTAGGAAACGTTACTTCACTGTCTCTTTAATGGGACTTTGATTCTATTTTTGCTCATGGATTTTGCTGCGTATTTTCTCTGCAGTTTTTATGTTTGCAAAAACAGCTTCTTAATCTCACTGGGCCTACATGGTAAAAGGGGTAGAAAATCAATTTTTACTGTCTCATAACACAAAATGGAGGAATATCTGCACAGTGAAATTCAAGCTCCTGGTTTATTGCAACATTCCAGGCGGCAAAATTTTCATTAGGATATCATACATATATATAGGAAGGCAATGACATCACCAAGACGATAAAACTATAATTTTTTATGGCAAAATTCATACATGAAACGCAATTCAAAGTATTTTACTAACAGCTGAAATTAAATTCAACTACAGCTGCAACTAATGGTTATTTAAAATACTGACTGTGATCAATCCCTTAATTGTTTAATCTTTAAAATGTCAAAAAATAGATAAATGCTTGATTTTTTTTTTTTTTTTTTTTTGCCTGAGCAATATTTTTTTAGTGTTTACAGTGATATGTCAGAAAATATTGTGAATGTTTGGGATTCTTATTTAATATATGGATAAAATAATTAATTGATTCATTTTTAGATGATACATCTTTTCAAAATGAGACAAACTACATGTTAAATTTGAAAAGCCTGACATATAATCTTTAAGTGCAGCTTCCGTTTTAAGTGCACTTTATGAACAAAACATCTGAACTCTGTTCAGATGTTTTGTTCATAAAGTGGACACGCCACCTTTGGAAAATGATCTTTTCAGACGCTACGCTAGCAGCCGGTAGTCTGATTTGAGGTTTGTATGGGAAACTCCATCCATCCATTCATCATTCATGCTTGCATTGTAAGTGTCCACTTGCCCTTGGTGTTGTCCTGGAGCTCTCCATCCCTCCCCCTCTCTCTCTCACACACACACTCAAACACATATGCACACACACCAGCTCTCGCCTCAAATATTAACATTTCAACACATTCGCTCACAGGTTTTGATGTGTTTATATGCTTTGTTGCTATGCAAAGCACTTTACAAGCAACCTGCTTTTTGTTAAAAGCGCTTCATCAATAAATTTGACTTCCCTCAACACTCAATACCGAGTCCATTAAGCCGCAGAGCCATGGGGCTACTCTGTGCACAAGGGCCACTGGTTCCAGTAAGGTATATCTGCTGAGCTCTCATTAGCAAGCATCATCAAACGTAATTCTGGCACGTGAAATGCCATTAGAGGGGATTTGGCATCTGATAGTTGAGTAATGGGATTAGCTGGGTGGTAAATCTCCAGAACTGTTGGTCTTCTCCACTCAGAAGGACAGATATACACATAACCTGGCTTTTTCACATAACCTTAATGCAAGTCATCCTTTCGTCATGACTGCATGTTTAGAAATGTACCTTTGTGAAGGATTAATCCATTTTTATTACAGAGAAATGATCAGAAATAGGATCATCCAAGGCCTTGGCAAAGACCAAAATTGGGTTCAGATGAGAAGAGTAACCAAATTTGACTGTTTTCTCACTAGAAAATTCCAAGACACCACAGTTGTGTTTGCGGTTTTTTTTCTTTTCATGGTAGAAAAGCTTGTGAAAGAGTTTATGCCATTATGTGACACTAAAGTTCTCAACTTATCCCCAAACTAATCAAAATATTTTAGAGTAAAATGCAATAAATCACAAAAAAAAAAAAAAAAAAAAAAAAAAATTCAGAGATGCTGTTCCTGAAAGTTAAGTTGATAAAGTTTACATGTGCAATGGGCACCTTTTTTGTTTTTTTGCCTACAGAATCTCTGCTCCTGCGTATAATGATTAAAACTAGTTTGGCATGTCAGGAAACTCTCTTACCTGCTGACAGGAAGGATATTCTGCTGCATCACTGCAGGCTGGTTGGCTTTAGGTGTCTCAACACAGAAGGTCAAACGTGTGTCGCCTGATTGACGGCTTGTTTCTGACCTCAAAGGAAACCTGCAGCCCTCAAACAGACAATTGAGAATGAAGACGTGAGAACACATCATGAAGACCTAACACGACCTGTGCTGAATCATTCATAATCTGCATTAGCAGCAACCAGAGAGCCTGTTTACTTTGCTAAGAGGGTGAATGTATTAATCTTCTACGCCGAGACAGTCCTGGAAATTAGCTCATGTTTAATTTAGGTTAGACCATTACAATAATGTCACCCTTACTTGCTGACTGCTTCAAACGACATTCCAACATTGGCACTAATGAAATTAGTGGCTGATAGTTTAATAGGAGGAGTAACCTGCAATTATCCAGTAATTTTGCTGAACACACTTGGTGTCTTTTTTTTTTTTTTAATATTCCTTAGCTAAGTTAAAGTGATCATTTTCAATTTCCTTGTTTATTTTATCTCTGTGTTTGTTACTCTTACACTTTGCAGTTTACAACACCTTACACACAGATTTACAGTTATATCTGGAACAGGATCCTGGATTTCCGTAAAGATTCACCAATTTCACTTGTGAAATTCAGATTATTGGTCATGAGGTACACATGAAAATAACTATAAAAGTTTTTGTGGTGCCAAAGACTACAACTTGGAATTTAAAACCACTCATAGAAGTCAGGGAGGTTGAATTATCTAAAAAAAAAAAAAAAAAAAANAAAAAAAAAAAAAAAAAAAAGCCCTAGGAGTCACTTAGCTGGCTGTTTTAGGAAGCCTTGTGATGCCAGTTCCCCTGACTTTGCACAGCGCCCCCTACAGCCACAAAACTCTTTCTATTGGTGTTTGCACAAGCTGAATCGTGCTTCCAAGACAAATAAACTGAATAATGTGAACATACAGATTCATCCATCATTCCCTCATCACTCTTTATCATTTGTTTCTATGTTTAGTGGCCTGTGAAATTCTTTTTATATACTATTTCCCACATTCGCAGCACATAACTGAGCTGTACTTGCATTTGTGATGAAAGTTCCACATCGCTGCCTTTGGAATAACATCTACAGGAACTGAACTCTCAACCCTGACAGTGTCAGTGCCATTAGGATCAGTGTTTTGCTTAAGATGAAAGCCAACACTCCCTTATAGAACAGGTGATTCAGCTTCCAGCTAGGCACAGAAATCCCCTGAGACCTTTGACCTCCTAATCGTTTAGCAGCGCTTAATGTTGGAGATCTGCTCCAGGCTATTAGAGAGATTAGTGTTACGCAGATTTGAGAAAGGGCCAAGCCTATATCTGTACTTCATGGTATTCTCAGCATTTATGACTGAGCACCCAACCCATGCTGAAATCTGATATCTCACCGTATAGTAGCACATACTGCAGTATTAGGCTACATTCATGTGCAAAATGTGTTGACCTACATTGAGCAGTAGGCTATCATACTGTTGATTTAAAAAAAAAAAAAAAAAANAAAAAAAAAAAAAAAAAAGGATGTTTTATGATGCAAGCCCGATGAAATATCACTGTAATTGGTTATGGGTGATGTTTGGGATCTCATCTCCTTACATTTCATTTGGAAGAATGGATGGGTGGATAGATGGATGGATGGATGGATAGATAGATAGATAGATAGATAGATAGATAGATAGATAGATAGATAGATACTTTATACATTATGCACATTAATTGTAGCCTACATTTATAGTCCTTTGCACACATAGGATAACATAACAAATAAAGTAAACACTTCTTGGTAATTTAACTCATTTTAAAGGCGACTGGCTTCAGTCGCCCCTGTTCAATGTTGCGGCGAACTCCGGCAACTAAAACGAACAGCCCTTCCGAACAAAAACAATCCTCTGCAAGTAATGCACTTCCGTAAAGGTAGCTAGAGATAGCAACAATGCTACCAGAAGTTCAAAGATTTTGCCTTCAAATTAAGAGCAAAAAAATCTTTTTGCTTAATTCAGCAGATTCTTGTTTTATAAAATATTGTATCACTATCAAAGTCTGTTGAGTAATAATTTATTATAGCTTCTGCATTTAAAAAAATCATAAACATTTGTTTTTAAGCCCTAAAGACGCATTTTCAACAAATAAGTGATGTAGTGTCATAATCCGTGGATTTATTTTGAAATGTGTAACAGGAAATGGTGCTTCTCAGTTGGTTAACTTGACGCTGGTCAGTGACGCCATCTTGAAATTGTCCCGACCAGCAGGAGACGGATTTGGGAAAACCAGCTCGTCCTGAACTCGATCGATGCCTAATCTTAACGTTTATTTTTCTGATATTCTAGTACTTGTGTTTTGTTGTTGAAGTCGTTTTGATGGTGGAAGGCTGTTTTGCGCACTTTGGAGAGAGCTGTCTACCCGGAGGAACCTCTTATTTGGCTGTTTTCCTGCTCCCGGACGGAGCTCTGGCTGTGGCCGGGCAGCCCCGCCGGACTGTCGGACGAAACTGAGGCTTCCACACGGAACATATTATTAACAAAAGTAAACCTTTTGATCCAGTCCATTTTGTTTTGGATATGTTATTTTTTTTAAATTTTGACGTTATATACCCGTGTCACGGAGCTCATCGATGAGAAGTTTGATTTGAGAGCGAAGTGCGCTTGATTTGCAGTCCGATGGATGTGAGCGCTGCCCGGCTTTGGCTCGGCTCTCCGCTCCGTTGCTCTGAGAACCGCTGAAACACACAAACACACCGGGAGCAGGTCAACACGTCTGTTCATGACAATGCTGCAGACCTGGCTACTACAAGACAGCCCGGGCTTTAACGCCAACAAGTCGCCCTCCATTGCTTATCTGTAAACCTGAAAATACCACCAGCCACCCCTTCTGATCTTCCTCCTTCTCCTCTTCCTCCCTTCTCCTTTTTTTGGACTAGTGGGGCTTGCATTACCTGGCTACTACGGGATATTTTGGATTTAGACTCTTTAAAGATGTGCTTTTTGCAGAGACCAGACTCCCTGGAGCAGCAAGGCATCTGACCTGCTTCATACATTTTGTGATTTTTTTTAAATTTTTTTTTAGGTTTTTGTTTTTTTTTTATTCTTTATAGTCAGAGGATCACATTCGGATGGAAAATGGGAGACGCCACCAAACTGGCCTTCGCCGTTTTCCTCATCTCATGCTCTTCAGGTGGGTGTGGAGGGTTTTTTGCATAGCTTATTGTCGTGTGGAGAATTTAGTGCAGTGCTCATTGTTAACTCTGCAGAATGCAATGCATGGCTCGTTATCTATGGAGAATGCAATGCAATGATGTGGGAAGGTAAAATTCTCTTTTTATCATCTCACCTCATCATGCCCTGTTTGTGCATCCTCCGTGTGCATGTAAACATTGTGCATGTTGCAGATGATGGCAGTATAGCCAAGCTTGGGCCTGGGGTTCTCCAGGTCCTTGGAAGACTTTCAGGGGGACATGTCAACAAAATAATGTATTTCTGTTCATTGCATTATCCAACAGAAGTGATAATATGACAATCTGTTGAGGATGACTGCTTTGTCCTTGTTTCCTCCCCTCCTGCAGTATAGACAGTTATGCAACTCATTGCCAAGTCAAATCTAACATCAATGAGCCTCTCAGATAGGGCATACTAGGACAGTCAGATTTGGGGGAATGTGGTTTCTAAACAGATGCTATGCTTTATGGATACATGAAAAATGAAGTTGGGGAAATATTCTGCAGTTTAAATTCAAATGGTGCTTAATAGTTAAACCCCAAGCAGGAAAAACCACGTGGTAAACAAACATCATGGTTATTATTGGAAAAGCTATGATTACATGCTGTTTAGTGCCACTATTTTCTAACCTTAATCCCCATTGATATTTTTTGAGATGGTGCTTGGAATTGATTCATAATTAAATTGTGATCTTGAAAGGTCACAGAAGCTTTTACTGTAGGTTTCGAGGTATATAGATGTTAAACCACAGGTACAGTACATAACATTGTAAAGGAAAAGCTGATGGCTGAAAAGCAGCCGCACTGTGAGTGAACAATTTTCATATGTCCTCATTTTCCAGGGGTGAATGAATAATGGATGTTTTGGGGTCAGCGAGGTGAAAATGGGTGGAAGAAGGTCAATCCATGAGTGTACGATTACCTTTCAGAACATACAGTTTATTTGTATACACAGTAGAAGTTGGACACTTGATAACTGTGGGTGAACTTTAAGTGCAATTCCTGAGTGGGTTGGAGTTCTGTTTAACATTCTCTCAGGGCTTTTATAATGTTAGGCATATTTGATATTTTTTTCTTTTTTGCCTGGTTGTTGCTCAGACTAAATATTTTGCCATCTAAATATTATGGTGGTGGTGATGATGACCATGAAGATCTGAGCAGCTTCAACCTCTCAGATGTTAAAATTGCTGTTGACATGAGAATAATGCAACCATAGAAAATGCTAGCTGTTGGTTGAATGATGTATTTTGAAGAGGAAAATAGAAAACAAGCTGTGTGAATCTGAATATTGTTGCCAGTAACACAGAAGGAATGGAAAATATAAAATAGAATGGACAAAAAACTCAGGTCACGGTGGAATTATCCTTTAACAGCGAGCCTCAGGGTGTTTCTGAGTCTTTGAGTATAAATTAAAGGGCTTCTCAGAATACGGTAATAGTTGGGCTTGGTTGGAGTTTGAGCCAGGTGCTGCTTGTATCTCACGCTGCACTAAATGATTATTCCAATTTCTCATTACCCTCTGAAGTGGGGAAATGAATAGTTCCCACTTGAGGTGGAATAATAATCCTCTAAGAAATCCAAGTTGAATTGGCACGGCTCAAAAAAAGGCTCCAAGAAAGCTGTGAAAAGGGCAGGGTACTTGGCTGAGAGAGGTTTTATGTGAGGCTGCTTTCTACTGGCCATAAAACCTCGTCAGTGAAAAAAATAAATCAAAACAACTAAACTTTCAGATTCTCCTTCAAAGCCTGGAAAACAAGGAAGGAAGGTCCAGTATGCAGCATGTTTCTGATCGATTACAATAGCATGGAAAGCAGAGTTTATACTGGGGATGGGTATTAAAGATTATTTTTGGAGGTAGAATAATCAAACCAATTTAAGTCGAATATTCGTGATGTCATCGCTGTCGTGCTCTCCATACCACAAAAAACAAACAACCAATCAGTGAGTGAACCACAAGTTAAAAAAAACAAACAAACACTTTAAACACTTTTTCAAACTTTACTGAACATAGCTACCTGAATATGTTCGTTGTTGCTCAGTTTGGCATTTTTGCTGCTGAAGGTCAACATTTTTGTGGTGATGTTGTAAAAGCCTTGTCATCGGTAGAACTGTGGAAAGATATCTTCACCCCGCTTAAAATAATGCCATAAAATAAAAATAACGTTGTTTTATTGCCGAAATCTGACTTACACTGACTTATCTACACACACACATTTATATAAGACAAGAAGAGTCTCAGAGTACCGAACAGAGTCCTGTGCTAGCATACAAAAGTCCATTTGAAAGTGAACGTAAAATACATCAGTGCCTAATCTCAACGGAAACTAAAGCGAAGGTGCAGCACACGGGCAGAAACAGCGCCACAAACATTAGTTCCGTGTCTCTACGATGCAAAAAAAATAACTGCCCCTCAAAAATTAGTTGATTTTTTTTTTTTTTTTTTAAATAATTATTCATGCACATCGCTTATTTATATCCTTGTTTTTTTGTTGTTTTTAAGACATCACTTTATGTTCTTAATGTAAATGCAGTGTCCACATTGGGATCCTGTAGGAGCGTTGGTGTTGTTGTTCTTGGTGAAAAGGTTCTTCTGGGCGTTTTGATCTATATATCTGAACAAAAATACTCTTTTGCAGGTTTAGTCTGAAACATCCTAACTTGAATTTTAGCCTTTTTTTTAAATCAAAGTCCAGTTTAAGACCAAAGTTAGCTAGTTTATACGCTAATCCTGTAAACCGAAGCGTGTCCGAAATCCAAATTATCATTTATGTCTACAGCAAGATGAGAGATAATCAAGCCTTATGACTGTTAATGTTGTTTATGGATCTTCCAATGTCTGAAGCATGTACGTGAGTCCATGTTTAGTTCATTTATCTGTCATGATGTGAAAGCAACTTAATTAATCAGCCTCGAGGTCACGCTCTGGTGTTAAAAGTTGTGATTGGCTGGTAAATTGTGGAACGTGACCTGCAGGTTTCTGCATCTGCATGCCTTTGAGGTTGATTGATGGGTAAGTTGCGTTTCCTGCTCTGCCTTCACTGCAGAAGTTTCACACAGACATCAATCCTCCTGCACACCCGTGTAAGGTTACATCAATATGGCGAGGATGAAGCAGCAATCCTCAGAAGCACAGCGGTCCTGGCGATTCAGTTTCAGCTCTGCTTCACATCAGACTAAAACAGTAGCCTGTCTGTGTGTTTTCTCTGAAACTCTGTCTCTGTAAGATTAAGCCATCCGTGTTCTGTGAAGGGAGGAAATGAAAATGAATCAGCTGAGTTTTCAGTGGATCTTGGCATACATGAAATGAAAAATTTGAGAAGTATTAAGACATGATATAAATCTTAAGTGTGACACAGGAAATGTAAATGTAAAGTCGTTAGGTTTTGAATAGGCAGGCATCACTCAGGCCTCCAGAAATCCTGCGCACGAGGAGATGGGTCGCTAATGGGAAGCCCACTGGGAGATACTCCCACAATGCACCACTGTGGAGCTGCAGAAACTTTCTGAAACCACATCATACAGTATTTATACATCACTCAGCCTTCCACAGTGAGAAAGCAGAGGCAACAATCCTCATTGTCTTTAGACATATGAAGACAATATGCAGGCTTATTTCACGTGTGCACTGATGCTAATTGTTACTGTGTTTAAAATGCTTTTTGACTGTGAAACATATTTTTTTAACCATCCTGCATGCTTCAGCTGTAGTGTTTCGGGTGTTTCCTGGAGCTGTCGGCGGCCGCCTGCCAGCGCTGGCCCATTTTTCCACCTGTCTATTTCTAATATATTCCTTTGCATTATGCATTAGGCTCCAGAAGCACAGGTGTATTCGTTAAGGCCAGATGTAGCCTCCTTTCCCATTGGGCCCAACTAGCAAGACTGCTTCCTTTCAGGGCCGTGCATCACGCTGAGCTTTACAGTCCTAAAATCCAATATCTGCACCGCGGCTTGTTTGGAGGTAAGATGGCTACCAACCAAAGACAGCGTCATGCAGAAGCAGATGCACTCGCTGGTAAATTTAGCCCATGGCTGGGTGTTTTGTGATCTGAACACACTGCCAGCAACATTTAATGTGTTGCGTTTTAGTGATGTAAGTCTTCATGTGTGTGTATGTGTGCATGTGTGTGCATGTGTGTGCGCGTATTGATCAGCACATACCGAGGCTTTACCAAGAAAAATACAATAGAATGTGAAGGTGAAAGTTGAAAATAAACCCTGTAAAGTGATTTCTCAGTATACCATTGACCAAAACAATCAGTCCAAGCATAGCTTTTTTTTTTTTTTTTTNTTTTTTTTTTTTTTTTGGTTTTTTTTTACATAATCTTACAAATCTTGCTTGGTGAGAACTGGGAGAGTTTGCTCAGATTAACCTAATCTCCATTTTTGAATTAGCCAGGTGACAAAAGGAAGCACAGGTGACCTTGAGAAATTTCAGCAAAGGTTCCGTGTTCTCTGGCAGCAAGCTTTCCGCTCCGTTGAAAATGAATCGTTGCTGGACGTGTGAACAGCATCAACCATTTTTAGAATTACATAATAAAGTTTGAACAGGTTTTTAGGCCCTAAGGGTTCTTAAAACACACTCGCTACATGAAGGACTGCTTAAATTTTCACTACAATTAAGATTAATCAAAACACCATAATTGCTATTAGGGGATTTTCCCCGGCTGACACCGACGTACTAAATCTTCCCTCTGATACTTTAAAATGGCCAAAGCAAATGCAAAGGATGATTTGGGTCTTTTTATGGAGGCCGTGATGGGACAAAAATAATATACATATTTAATTCAGCTTTCATCTCCTGAGAGGCAGCAGGGGTGTTGGCCTGGAACAAGGTCCAGGCTGTGCATTTCCTGGATAAAATAATGATTCAGATTATACTCCTCACTATTGTAATTACAGCTATTAATCACACGATAATCAGACTCTATTATTTGGGGAACAAAATTGTTCTTTTGCTCCTTCTGAATCTTAATTATCTTGATTATTATGAATGCAGCGAGTGTAAATGAAATGAGATGATACTCGAGGCATTGAGTTGGCCTCGGCAGTTCAATTAAACTAAATATTCTGTTCTGTGATCGTTAATTTTTAGAGGGAGAAGTTTGATTTGTGGCGGTGGCTGATCGTATCGTTGGGTCGTGTGAGAGGGGAAGGGGGGACAGCAGGGTCGGCGAAGGCTAATGGAGTCTGTCCTTTAACCAAAAGGTCACATGTTCAGGTTGTAAAGCGTTGTAGTCTTACCTGCTCAGCGTCTGCAGGCGATGCTGGATAAGAGCCTCAACTTCAGATCTGAAATGTAAATGCAGACTGAGCGCACCTTCATAATGGAGAAGTCAATGAATTGCTCCTGTAGCTATTACCGACTGAATTTAAACAAACGATGGGGCCTTCTAAAGGGTCGGGGGTTGGAAATATCCTTTCCAGAATTGAGATACACATAACTGGCATTCATAGAACTTTTCATATGTACGTGATGAGATTCTATCTTTGTCTTGACTGCAGAGAACGGTCAAGCACAGTCCTTTGCTGTAATGAATGCGTCGTGCAGATGTTGCTTTATGTGCTGGGAGAGTTTCAGTCTAGACAGAGCGGCTGCTCAGACAAAGAGGCCCGGCTTTGATCCTTGATTAAAAACTGCGAGCTGTACATTCATCATGCTCTTGTTTCAGGCTCTCTCAAGGGTCCTCGCCCGCTTTAAACTCCCTCCCTTCGTCCTCTTCATCGTTGTCTTCTGTCTCTCGCCAAGATTCCTTCCTGTCACGAAGGTTCCGCTAACCTCTCCTCGCTAAAACCTCAAAAGGTTAATGATGTTTTGCAGGCTTAGCGGGCTTGGGTGAACATCGTGCACGGTGATATTGTGAGTTCATCATCCTTTTTATCGTCACTGTCACCCTCTGTTGGCACCGTCTAATAAAACTCAGATTTCATTTAAGGAGTGTTGAGTAATCTATGAACCTCTTAACAACAACAACAGCAAGAGCCACAACAATGAGAAACCATCAGTAACAGACAGAATAAATGTACAATTTTACAAAAAAGAGGATTAAAGGACCATACCGTCTATTTTGTATGTTTGAGCCAAATATATTCAATTTTCATACACGTAACGTTACTGACAATCATTTCCCAAAGCATACTACTGGGNGCCAAATATATTCAATTTTCATACACGTAACGTTACTGACAATCATTTCCCAAAGCATACTACTGGGACTGAATTAAAACTGTTTTTCCTACCTTCCAGACCTCCATTGGTTTCAGTTCATTCTGCTATTAAAATCAACTTGTTGATACTGTAAACGTTCTTGGGATAGGTAATCCATCATCACCAACAAGACGTGTATTCAGGTTTTTTTAGAAGTTATGTAATTTTAGTGTTTAAGCTCAATAAAAAGCGTGGAGTGAATGTATGCCTCCACCGGGGAATATAGTCCCAAAAGAAGACCTGCGTTTATGGAAAAATTTAAAGGACCATGACTTCATAAGGCTGTGTAACTATTAGCAGGAGAAACATGGATTTTTAAGGTGGGTGTATCACTTGAATATTTGATTTTGAAAGATTAAGAAATTTTGCAAAATATCAGGAAAGCTGAAATATGGTTTTATCCTTTGGGAAATGATTGACAGTAACGTAACGTATGAAAATTAAATATAATAAGGCTCAAACATGCAAAATGGCCAGTATGGTCCTTTAAGCTCGTTAATAAGAAAATTTTTTTTTTTTTTTTTTTTTTTTTTTTTTTTTTTTTTTGTCCTTCGTAGCCGTAATGTTTCTGGAAACTGGTGGCTGACTTGTAACACGGTCTCTTGAAACTCTTAATGGGTGGGATTTTTCTTCCTAAACAGTATTGATCAGAAAGAGAGTCTTAAAATCTCAGCAGCGTCTGGTAATGACGGAGTTGTTGATGCTGATAAACAAAGCTATAAACCCTGCAGATATGCTTATTCTTTGCATCAGCGCAGTCAAATACTTAACTTACTGCACTCGTAATCCAATCTCCATTAAAAATACACAAGTGTTGCTGTTTTAGTGTTGCTGCGAGGGGCCTCATGTCCATGTGCGTGTCATTAGTTTACACTAAATATAAAGACGAGTGAGAAGTCAGCAAGGCCGTTGGAACGGCTGGATGGATGAAAGAAGCATTTATTGACTCCTGACGTTTATTAGTTTGTCTTGTACAAATGTGAAGCCAGCCAGTGCAAACAGGGAAGATAATTAAATGTCAGACTTCATGTCTTGGAGGATCATGTGAGAGGAGCTTTACATGTTGTCTGACCTGAACTGCAGATGGTATTCAGCCTTTATGCAGTTAAATCTCCAAAATCTCTTCTCTTTCTGATTTGTAGTGTAAGCAAAGCTGCACAGTTTGGACAACATATCATATTTTGATTAGCTTGACAGAAATGGTACTGGAGACATGAATTATGATACCGTTTTGAGAAGTTGTATTGTAGATTTCAAGTCTGTATTGCCTTGCGATGGAGTTTTGAAGCACATTCAATCGCTTTAGAGAGGCAGATTATGGGAATGTCTCTCATTGGACCAATCTCTTTGTATATAAAGTATAAAATATCTCTGAATATAAGGCAGGTCTGTCTTTCAGGATCTATAAAAAGATCAGGGTTATAAAAATGGATTGAAAAGTCCATTCTGCAGCTTTAGCCCAAATGCAATACACAGCTCAACTTTAAAGGACCACTCTGGTGATTTTGCATGTGTCAGCCCAATAAATACTACCAACATTTTCCAAACAAAAAACTGTATTTTAGTTTTGTCAGATCCTCTAATCTTTCAAAATCAAATGTTCAGGTGATAAACTCACTGTAAAAATTCAATGTTTCGCCGAATGTAGAAGGCACGGTTCTTTTTTAATTTCTCTGTAAAAGCTATTATATTCCCTGGCTGGAGAGGATTGGTTAATTTTTGACTAAAAAAATAAGAATGATGTGTGGTTTGCTGTGATGGATTATTTACCTCAAGCACTTTTCAGGTTATTTTAATAGCATACTGGAATGAACTGAAACCAATGGCAGTCTGGACAGTAGGAAAAACAACTCTAAAGTTCACCACTCCAGTAGAGTGTTTTTGAAAATGGCTGACAGTAACGGAATGTGTATGTGGGTTGTATTCACTGAGCTCAACATGTAAAATCACCAGTATGTCCCTTTAATTCTGAGCGGCACTTATCACACTCTGAATAAATCCAAACAATTGAAGCACAGAGGAGCTGGTAGGTTTGCGGCTCCTCCATGGTACGCTGCGAGAGATAACGAGGCATTTTAAAACGCTCATCCTGTAAGGAATGTACGGCATGCAGATGCTGCTGCAGCCTATTACGCACGAGGGGCACGAGGGGCACATGGCCGCGCCAGCAGTAAACCCTACAGTTGCTGGCGATTCACGGCAAGAGACCCCTGGCGTTGTCCTGTCCCGCCAAGCAACTGGCCCCATCGCCGCTAATTGAGGCCGAAGACCAATGAGCGTTTGTGGCTTGGGCATACCAGCGAGGATTAAAGGGATTGGATTCTGTTGCTGAGTGCGGTGCTTTTNTTTTTTTTTTTTTTAATGCCCTCCCCTCCTCCCGTGCGTGGAAAGAGTGTAGTCTTTGTGACCAGGCCAACACGGCCATCCCTGCCATGTCACGAAATCGTCTGATCGAGCGTTAGCGAGAAGCAGCATCTCTCTGTAAAATTGCTGTAACTCGTGTAAAATAGTGCCTCACTGTGAGCTTCTCGTGCACAGAGCAGACTCTGTTTACCGTCTATTCAAAGTTTGAAAGCTTTATTTGTCACGTGGAGCCAGACAAGTTTAACAACAGTGGAATGCTTTTTCTGGAAGGTTCCCAGGCTGTGCTTCTTAAAATCATAAAATAAAATGTAAAAAATAAATAAGTAAATCAGATTAAATTAAGTTTAAAAAATAATAAATAAATGAAATAAAATAAAATTAATAATAAATAACTGAAATAAAATAGAATAAGATTTTTTTTTTTAAAAAAAGGACAAGGTAACGAGCAAAATTAAATAATTAAAACATATAAAGTATGCAGTCTTTTTCCAACCAAACCAGCAGGAGAATGTTTGTACGAATATCAATAAATATGTGCAAAATAGTGCTGTACATAGTGCAAATGCAGCTACAGACTGTCCTTGTGTTTGTGTGTAGTGAGTGTGAATATAAGTGCAAGAGATTCAATAACAAAAAGATTGCTGTTGCTGTTTGCTGGAATACGCAGCTTATTTTCACGACGGCGTATAAAAAAGGAGTCCGAAGCCATCGTGTCTCTGCATTTACTTGTTGCTTTTCCATTCTTACTCTCTGCGCCTCATTCCTGACATTTAAGATCAGACGTTTAATGTTTAATTCACCTTCATCACAGAGATTCTGATGAAGTGATGCATGTCAGACTTTATGAGATGGAACTTGGGAATTCACCACCAGGCTCTTAAAAAAAAAAAAAAAAANTAAAAAAAAAAAAAAAAGAAAAGCACACAATGCTCACTTAGGTGGTAACCTCGCCTCAGGCCAGTGGTATCCCATGGTGTCCTCCCTCCTTCCCCCCGCTCCTTCCTGTCTGTGCTAGTCAAACAGGTATAAATGGGATAAAAAAATCTTTATCCTCTTTGGCCAGGAGCTGCCCTGAAGGCAGGTGGTGAGATGCATTTCTAACAAGCAGCGCCCACGCCTTCCAGTCAAAGAGAAGGGATTAATGGTTGGTGCAAAATAGTGAGCTACTTTTAGCTAGCTAAAATTTATTTTTGGAAAAGAGGAACATTTGCCATCAGCCAGTCACTGATCAGATAATCAGTGGAATTGATTAATATTCTGTCGATCGCTGCAAAAGGAGTTGATTTTTTAAATTATGATCAAAAAGTTATTCCTGCTGATAACAGGCTGAATATTCCCTTTATTATTTCTTTATATCCATAAACATGCCTCGTTCTACTTTATCCTCGCTCAGCTCGCTGCCATGCTGCTTCTCCGCTTAGTTTTAGAATAGAAAAATGTTGCAATGAGCTGTAGTTTAAAAAGAAAAAGTGAAAAGCTTCGTGTTTTGCATTATACATCTTCTCCAGCCTCTATGCCAGATTTAAGGGAACGAATGCAAGTTTGCTGCAGGATTGCATTTCTTCATCGTGTATTGCGCAGTGCTCGTGCTGGCAGGATTCCAGCTTTTCTAGTAAAACTCTTCAGCCGTGCACATATTAAAGCAGCATTTGTTGTGTTACTTGTGTGTGTGTGTGTGTGTGTGTGTGTGGGGGGGGTGAACTGGATCAGCAGTAACAACAAGTGCAGCTCGCAAGCCAAGAGGCAAACTGCGACAGCACTTTGACCCCTGACCTCAGCCTGAACTTATTTATTCACACTATTCAAAAATCATCACTCTGATGTGCGTTGCACCTGTCACACATCTTCCCCCACGCGGACCAGCGCCCAAAAGAAGCCATACATCACCACGAATCTATTTCATCTCTTCCCTGGACGCAGATGATAAGTTGATCCTTAGAACAAATTCCATCATAAGGAACAATCCCCGCTGCTGGCAGGCACACAAAAAGAGCCTTGATGAATGAGTTGTTTACCTACTCCGGCGCAGGCGGTGCTGAGTGCAGGCCGGCCCGCCAAAACGCCACTTCATTATGAGGCTGCGGAGCAGAGTGCAGCACGGCTCGCCCCCTCACCAGCCCCGCACAGGAAACCGCATATTCATCCCTGTGTTCTTCAGCTGTTGTCAGGCAAAACATGTGTAACGGACAGTGCATGCACCCAAAATGCTGCATTTTTAACGCCGCATTTAATGAATAACACACCGACCTCCAGGACTCTTTATGATGTTTTCATCTCTGTGTTACCTTTCAACTAAAACTGTTTGGGCTGTGCTGTGACACCCTTTTTATTTCTCTAATTTTCAAGACAAACTAGGAATATAACACAATACTTCATATGTGACAGGCGGAAAAAAGTACTTGAGTGTTGAGTACAGCAGAAGGAAAAGCTTCTGACAACCTGTTTATTTATGTAACTGCTCATCTGTGATTTTTCCTGTTTGCTACATCCTGTTGTTTCCTTGGTTTAAAGGACCATACCACCCATTTTGCATGTTTGAGCCTAATTATATTCAATTTTCATACATGTTATGTTATAACAATCATTTCCNCCATTTTGCATGTTTGAGCCTAATTATATTCAATTTTCATACATGTTATGTTATAACAATCATTTCCCAAAGCATACTACTGGAATGGTTAATTAAAACTGTTTTTCCTACCTTCCAGACTGCCATTGGTTTCAGTTCATTCTGCTATTAAAATCAACTTGTTGATACTGTAAACGTTCTTGGGATAGGTAATCCATCATCACCAACAAGACGTGTATTCAGGTTTTTTTNTGTGCATTCAGGTTTTTTTAGAAGTTACATAATTTTAGTGTTTAAGCGCAATAAAAAGCGTGGAGTGAATGTATAGTATTGTAGTTCCAAAATAAGACCTGCGTTTATGGAAACATTTAAAGGACCGTGACTTCATAAGGCTGCCTAACTATTAGCAGGAGAAACATGGATTTTTAAGGTGGGTGTATCACTTGAATATTTGATTTTGAAAGATTAAGAGATTTTGCAAAATATCAGGAAAGCTGAAATACAGTTTTATCCTTTGGGAAATGATTGTCAGTAACATAACGTCTGAAAAATATTAGGCTCAAACATGCAAATGGCTGGTATGGTCCTTTAAGTCCAACAATCACTCAAATATCTCGTCTTACAATGTCATCAAGGACAGTTCAATCATGTAAAATGACCGGTATGGTCCTTTAAGCCCAATAAATACTACCCACACACACGCTACATTAATGATAACTGTTTTCCGAAATATAAAACTGTATTTTAGTTTTCCTATAATTTCCTTTCAAGTCTCTGCAGGTTGAGTTTTATAGCATGAAACTGAAACTAATGACGGTCTGGAAGGTAGGATGTATGATTTGGAAAAATGGTTGATAGTAGCGTAACATGTACTCAGATTGCATTTATTGGGCTTGACTGTGCAAAATCACCGGTGTGCTCCTTTAAGTAGGTGTTGGAGCACTTTTACCCAGTGCAAGAAAGCGTTTTGCCTTCTTGCCACACAAGCTGAGGTCTCCCAAATGAAGCGCTTCATACATTTCAGCAGCCAGTTTTAGTTTGGGAGAGGAGAGAGAACCCCCTAGGTGAAGTTTGGCTTCCTGCCACGCTGTCATATCAGCTGTAGTCAAAATTTCTCTCAACATTTGGCTGGTGGTTGGGTGGTCATTTCCCACCCAGCATGCACCTCGCTGGTGCCTCTCCTCCCTTGTAGACCGCTTACGGCTTCTAATTTCACTAATAAAAAGACATTTGCCAGTAAACGGGATCCGGTTCGGCTCTCCCGTGTGATTCTCTGGCTTGTGTTTTAAGGAAAAGTAGCGGTGGGTGACAGCGAGCATGTCATTTGAGTTAGCAAATGGATGTTTCCCATCACTGAGTTCACTCCGGCTCCGTACTGTCTGAAAAAGCAAAATGCTTAAGGGAGTAATTGCTTGTACTCTTATATTTCACAAATGGAGAAATACACGTGGTGATGGAAATAATAGAAACACTCAATAATACATGAATTTCTTTATGCCTGTTTGGTTTTGGATTTCTTGTCATTAAAATCCTAAACTGTTTGTTGTGGGATTTTAAAGTATTTTTCCAGAAGGAAAGGGTCTGGTTCTTTTAGAGTCAAATCATGCTTCCAGCTCAGTGCATCGCTGCCTTTTAAAGGATCATACCTGCCATTTTGCATGTTTGAGCCTAATCTACATATAAAGACAGAAATCTCTGTCTGTGGCACCAATATCTTAGAACCCGGCACTGCATGAAGTTGATATTTAGCAGGTTTCTTGCTCAGGACCCAAGAACTTGCAGTGTTGCATGTGAAGTTGTTTGATTAAGCGGTTCTCAAATTGAGCTGTGCCAGTAAAAAATAGTCTGCCCGGCAGGATACGCTCTACACAGCAGCATATGCTCCAATCTGTGGCCATGGTCTCAACCCGATCCCGTACAGCAAACAAAGCTAGCTCACGAGGACGTGAAGAACTAAATTATGGTAGGCTGCAGCGCACACCACAAAGTCTGTCCGCTCTGAACAGGCACGTTCTCAACAGGCGCTGCACTAGTATTCAATTTTCATACATATTACATGTATGAAAATTGAATATATTAGACTCAAACATGCAAATTAGGTCCTTTAAAATATGGTCCTTTAAAAGCTCTTCTCATGTGGAATATCTGATTTGTTCCTAAGCTTTGTTGGTTTTATTGCACCATTTAACAACATTTAAGCAGCAAAACCTTGAATGAATTACATTGTTTTCTGTCATCCATGAGAGGAAAAGCTTCTCCTTCATCTGCACCTCCTCCTCTGCTTCTTGTGATTTTTCTCCACCTAACATGACCTCTTGGCCAGAAGACAAAAGATTGAATTTTCCGTGGCGGCTGCAGATAATCAGTCATCTCTTCTCGTCGAGGTATCTCGCCAATTTCCCCCCTGAAGTGAATCATACTCCCTCTTTTCTATCCTAAAAAAATCACATCCATCTCAGATTCTGTCTTTTGCAGCCTGATTTGGTCATCGTTTGCTTCCTTTACATTGTAATTTTGGTAATCCAGGAATCGGAAGCTTAATCACATCAGCCACATGTCTTAAAATGTAAATTAAAAATGTCAGAGTGAAGTTTCAGAGCCAGCAGCAGCAGCGAGGAGGAGGAGGAGGAGGGCGAGCAGCAGCGTTTTCACGGCCCCGGTGGATCGAGAGAAGTGGGTCGGGCGTTTAGACGGTTCTCTGAAATGTCCGCCGCTAAAGTAGGTCACGGTTAACCTTGATAAATGTCTTGTATGATTTCAAGAAGGAAAGACATGTCTAGAAAAACGATTTGCGGTTGTTCCTGTTCCTGAGAAGAAAGAGAATTAAAACGAAAAATGTGAAGTTTCCTGAGTGGACGGCGTCAAAATAACATCACAAAAAATACATATCATGTTTTTACTGTCTGCATGGACCCCATACAAAGTTGTTTTTCTTTTTCCAATTACCACTGTGAAAACTGACCGTCCCCTCGTTGTTTCCAACCCGTCATTACGATCAATTTCCCCGACAGGTTGACTGAGGCTGAAAAGCGCACTGCTGCTTTTTGCCCTGTTGCTTTATTTTCCTTCCTTCCCTCTAGCTTTTGCTCTTTTGTTTAACTTGTTTTCGATTTTTTGACACTTGGGTGACATTTGCCTTTTGTGTATAAGGATTAAATATACGTCCTCGCTGTTGTTATTAGAGAGACACTTTTGCATTAACAGCATGCGGCTGCAGTCACCAAATGCGGCGTCTTTCTTGATTTCTCTTCCAACGGGCCTTATTACGGTAAACAAACCGAGCCGCTCTACTTGTGAAATATCGTTTGGAGACAAAGAGGCTTCTCTGTTTATTGCCTGGATTTGTGCTAGTGGGTGGAAGCCCTACTGTATGTCTTTGCACAGTCTCTCATGTAGGCTTTGCACTCACTGACATTATCCGCTTTAGTGAACTCTGAGCCGTGACTTAGTCAGAAGATTGATTTCTCGACTTTATATCCTTCATATCCGCCATACTGCAGGCAGCTCACCCACCTTTGGCACACGGCGCTATAGGCAGAGGCCGATAATGTCACCTCATTTCAGAGAGGTNCCCACCTTTGGCACACGGCGCTATAGGCAGAGGCCGATAATGTCACCTCATTTCAGAGAGGTGATTGATTTGAGCTCTTAACGGCTGTATTTACAGTGGCGCGGTGTGTTTGCGGTTCACATGGCCTCGCTGCTCGTTCTCACGCCATCCTACCTGAGCTGAGGAGCCACGACTCGCTTTGGCTGAGAAACAAGCAGAAAGGCTTTCAACTTCTGCTTTTCTTTCATTTGAAGGCTGTCATATTTGGAAATGCATCACTTTACTGTTAGTTTAACAAGATGAGGTATATCTTTATGAAGTCGAGCTCGGAGGAGGGGTTGATTCAGGGCCTTGCTCATGGGCTTTTTGGCAGTAAAATTAGGCTTCATAAAAGTCATTACCTCCTCAGCTCTTTCTGGAAGGGATCAAAGAACCTCTTTTTGATTTTTTTTAGTCAGCTTCTGTATTTATCTGTAAAAGTATTACTCCGTCTCCGTTAATTCCACTGTGTATATTAAAAAGGAAACACTTTCTTGTGAGTTATTATCAGTTTGGCGTTCACCATTATCTTCATACACGCTCATTTTTGACCTGTGGAGCCAGAAGCTTTCTGAACATCTTAAAGTACTACACCATCATTTTGCATGTTTGAGCCTAATATATTCAATTTTCATACGTTATGTTACTGACAATCATTTCCCAAAGAATAAAACCGTATTTCAGCTTTCCTGATATTTTGCTAAATCTCTTAATCTTTCAAAATCAAATATTCAAGTGATACACCCACCTTAAAAATCCATGTTTCTCCTGCTAATAGTTACACAGCCTTATGAAGTCACGGTCCTTTAAATTTTTCCATAAACGCAGGTCTTCTTTTGGGACTATATTCCCCGGTGGAGGCATACATTCACTCCACGCTTTTTATTGAGCTTAAACACTAAAATTACATAACTTCTAAAAAAACCTGAATACACGTCTTGTTGGTGATGATGGATTACCTATCCCAAGAACGTTTACAGTATCAACAAGTTGATTTTAATAGCAGAATGAACTGAAACCAATGGAGGTCTGGAAGGTAGGAAAAACATTTTTAATTCACCGTTCCAGTAGTATGCTTTGGGAAATGATTGTTATAACATAACATGTATGAAAATTGAATATAATTAGGCTCAAACATGCAAAATGGACAGTATGGTCCTTTAAAGACAAATGTATGGCATTATTAGAGATTATAAAGGAGCATACCAGTAATTGCAGGTAGTATTTATTGGGCTTAAACATGCAAAACAACCAGTATGGTCCTTTAAATGCTGTTATGGCTTGTTTTTCTTTATCCTGTCATAATTTTGAGGGGTGTGTGAATGTTTGCTGCTGCTGTTGATGCAGGAAGTCATCCTGCTGCAACGTGAATCACTCTGAATAAAATGGAAATGTGTTTGCTGAGCACCTCGTCCGTGGGGGATCGGAGCTAGCATGGCTAATGCTGTTACACCAGAAGTGGCTAATGAGCTAACCTTCCGCTTTACCTCCGCATACCTCTCCATCATTAGCACCCTCAGCTCCCCAGAGGATCTGCAGAGGGAATGGTACGGTCTCCCTCATCCAGGAAAAAAAAACAAAAAACGGAGACTTAAATGCAAACTGGGCTGATGGATTGGATAAACTTACAAAGGGTAAACCCAAATTTATAATTAACTCCATCGTATTGTATTCCATCACTAAAGTAGGTTATCTGAGGATGGGGTCTTTTAAGGAGAAAGCTCGAAATTGCCTGGAAATGATAGCTTACCTACTATTTTATTAATTTCTCCATCACTAGTCTCAGCCAGATATTTACGTTTTCTGAACATGATGGGATATCCAAGTGCTCATACCTGTGTTGAAGCACTTTTTGCATCCCTAACTTTTTATTTATTTGTTTTGTTGGTTAGCTGTATTTATGCCTGAATCCTGGTACAGGTTTTAGCATCTTGCTCAGGGGCATCTGGGTCATAGCTATTGTTGGACAGCAGAATACAATTTGTTTTACATTTTCTACATGCAGGAATTTAAAAGACAACCTCTGGGTTCACGAGGTTGCTCGGCTGTTTGGTTTCAACTTTTGGTCACCTCAGTTTGGTTTATGAAAGTCGTTGGATTTCAGTTATTTGAAAAGATAAAGTTTCAACAAGGAAACATGTTAATGGCGTGTTTCAACGAATCCAGGAAGTGATCATCCTGCTTTGAAGGCTTTATCAAAGAGTCTTTCTAACTGCAGGGAGTGAAATCAAGACAGCTTGAAGCATGTCAGATGATGTCAGCGTCCATGTGTGTTCAGTGTGTGTGTGTGTGTGCATGGGCAAGTTTATGCATATTTTCATTGCTTTCGACTTGCACATAAATTCATGTGTTTCTGTCTGCATGAAAGGGATTTTGTGTTTGTGTGGTTTCTTTTGTGTACATGTGAGTTGTGTGTCTCTGTGAATTTTTATTTTTTATTTTTTTAATTTCTATATAACAGCAGCTTGCTCAGGCATGAGCTGTTCATCAGTCCAGAATGTCTTTTTTCTTTCTGTCCATCTCTCTTTTCATCTATCATTTGCTCTTAAATGTAGGGGCAGGAGTTCACGGTTGCACCTGTTGGTGTGAGGTTCATGGGAAATGAATTTGATGAGAGAAAAATGCCGTCAGTGCTGCTAAGAGGCAGGGTGACCTCGCTCGCCGGTGAATAGTCTCTCTCTCTCTCTCTCTCTCTCCCATCTGCAGCTGTTGTTAATTCCAGTGAAAAGAACCTTGCAGCACTTGAAGAGGCCCCACGCCTGTGGGTTGGCATTAACTGGCTCTACTTAAGTAGCCATTTTATTGAGAAATTCTATCATATTTCTAAGGTTAACCTCCATTATGCATGCTAGGCCTCGTCTCCCATCAATATCGGATCAGAGAGGACGCCTCTCTTTCTCGACATGTGATTTCACTGACAGAGACAAGTGGATAATATTCTTCACTCTCGCTGTTTCCATTCCAGAGCACTTTACCTACGTGAAAAGCAACGATAAGTAAAAGAAAAGCCATTAAGGTGCACTATATAAATGGCAGGCAGGGACGAAGGAAAGCGATACAGGGAATTTATAAACAAATTAATAACAGACCTATTTGTAAAATTGTTTGGCTAAGAGCTCTGACACCTTTGGCCATTGCCTCTGAATAGACCCCAAACCTTAGCAAACACACATTAGATCCTTCCAACTCCAATACACACAAACGATCCCCATGAGGACTCCAGCAGGTACAGATTAGACTCCTTTAGAACCTGTTACACACATCATACTCTGTGGACTCTAAACACACATGTTAGACCCTAAGGACCCAAAACATAGCGAGCATCGTGGACAATTTACATATTTACTGAAGCTAAAAACACACTGCAGTGCAAACCTATTGACTTATTAGCTCCCTTTAAAGGACCATACCGGCCATTTTGCACGTTTGAGCCTAATATATTCAGTTTTCATACATGTTACATTACTGAGATCATTTCCCAAAGAATAAAACCGTATTTCAGCTTTCCTGATATTGTGCAAAATCTTCTAATTTTTCAAAATCAAATATTCAAGTGATACACCCACCTTAAAAATCCATGTTTCTCCTGCTAATAGTTACGCAGCCTTATGAAGTCACAGTTGTTTAAATATACACGTCATACACATTATAATACATGTCTTGTTGGCGATGATGGATTACCTATCCCAAAAACGTTTCAAGTATCAACAAGTTGATTTTAGTAGCAGAATGAACTGAAACCAATGGAGGTCTGGAAGGTAGGAAAAACATTTTTAATTCACCATTCCAGTAGTATGCTTTAGGAAATGATTGTCAGTAATGTTACATGTATGAAAATTAAATATTTTAGGCTCAAACATGCAAAATTGACAGAATGGTCCTTTAAGCTTTGCCCTCTCTGGCTCTGTGACACAGAGGATTCAGCCAGATATTTAGACTAGAAATCCAGCCAAAATATCAGGTGAGGAGTAATATGTCAGGAGTAATAAATTGCAGGTAATACTGTTTGACAGTTGTAGTTTTGGGTTAAGATCTGAAATCTCAGCACTTGATAATGGTTGTAGAGGAGGAAGGTGACAGCTGAGAACACCTTCAACGTCACCTAATGCACCTTTAGCAACATAAACAATATCTCCTGGTATCCCGAGTGTCAGAATGGTGTTCTGTGCCAGGAAGCGAGCGAAAGGAGGCTGAGTCTCCTCGGTCTTGTCAGCAGTCTAAACTGGAGCGTTTCCCTGACAGGTGATGAGAGGCGGCAGCAGTGACGCTAAACTGACGAGCTGTCATGCAATCATCTTCCTGGATATCGGTTTGCGAAAACCTGCTGCCAGCGTTCATCCGCAGGAAATCAGAGTCTCCTCAGTGTTGGCAGCGAGGCAGGTCGATTGGCTCGGCGGTGTGTGTGTGTGTATGTGTGTGTGTGTTTGTGATTTTCAGGATTTTCTCTTCTCTGTTTCGTCTCTGCAAGTTTGACCCTCTAACCTTATTTTCCAGTTTCACCGTTCATCATAAAAAGCTTTTCTTTTTCATTGGCGTATTGACTCTGAAGCACTTAGGAACTCTGCTATGAAAAAGTAAAAATTTATTATTACTAAATCTTTTACGATTTTCCAATCTCACATTTTGAAGATATAAAGAAACATTTTTAGAACATTTATTGACAAAACAAAAAAAAAAAATCTCCTCTATCACTGACAAGGACAGGAAAATAACTTCTTAAATCCCAGAAGGACGATTATTGGTATCAAAGTATTGGAAAAGCGATTTTTGATGCGTGCTGGTTGTAAATGAGCATGCTGTTAGTTTTGTATTTTCTCCTTTTTGTCCATCTGTTTGATTCTTTGCCTGTCCATCTGTCTCGGGTGAGATCTCTGATGCCGCTGACAAAAGTTTGGGGAAGTAACTCATCTCGCCATGGCTCTGTCACGCTCTTATTGCCCATTCTTGTCTTTCATGGGATGGATGACACGTTCACTGCCAGCTGGTTATTTTGAAGCTTTTTCTGTCCAGGGAAAGTCAACAAAACAGCAGCATTCTGCTTTATGTCTAAACTCTATCTGTAACGTCTTCTGAGGAAAGTGTAACGCCAAAACTATTAAACAGTTGGTCAATCAGCAGAAAAATTGTTTTAGGAATTTACTGATTAATTACTGTTAATTTAAACTTGAAGATTGGGAACTCATGAGAGAATTTATTCCTACTGCCTGACATTTTAAACACGAAATAATAAATAAAAGAAGATAAAGAGTAGTCTCAGCAGAAATCGTTGATGGATTGATTCATTTTTCCAGCATTTGAGGGATTTGAACCAGCAGCCTTGATGTCCATGTCTAATATTTCTAGCGGTACAAAGCGACTGATGAAAGATGAAATGAAACTTCGCTCTCTTCTTCTCTCCAGGCGCCATTCTGGGACGATCGGAGACACAGGAGTGTGCGTACTACAACTCCAGCTGGGAGAAGGAGCGCACCAACCGCAGCGGCATCGAGCCTTGCTACGGCGAAAAGGACAAGCGGCGGCACTGCTTCGCCACGTGGAAGAACGTGTCCGGCACCGTGGAGATCGTCAAGCAAGGCTGCTGGCTGGACGATGTTAACTGCTACGACAGGTAATCAAGGAGGAAATGACGGAATAACACAGCTTGACTGTAAATACATTTTAGAATCACCTTGAGCAGCACGTTTCCCTGTCTGAATGTCTTAGAACACAATGATTTTAATTAGCAAAGACAAGGCGATTTTAAATTGGTGTGGGAATCTCCACTGCAGGAGGATTCATGTATGCATCAAATTGTCCAACGCCAGCACAGTAAAGAGAAATTCCAGTTTCATCAGCCTGCTGCTTTCAGCTCTGCTTGCTGTTTCTTTGATTCCTGAGCGATAAAGTTGCTGTAGATTCTGCAGTCGGCACAGTTTGGGTACCTCTGCTCAGACGGCGCCGCCTCTCCTCCCTGGAGAGTCCAGACCAAGTCGAGGGCGGCTGCCACTTCCTTTGGCTTTTATCAGATGACTGTGTGTATCTGTGTGTGTGTGTGTGTGTGATTGTTTGTGTGAATGTTTGTTGCCCGTGTGTATTTTGGCAGGCGTAGGAGGTATTTTATAAATGTTTTCCTTTCATGTCTTCTGCAGCAGTAGAGAGGAAAGAGAGGAGTGTGTGTTTGCATGTGTGTGTTTGTGGGTGTGTGTGTGTTTAAATTCCACCTCTCTTCCCTCCGCAGTAACGAGTGTGTGGAAAGGAAAGAGAGTCCCGATGTTTTCTTCTGCTGCTGTGAAGGCAACATGTGCAACGAGAGGTTCTTGTATGCTCCTGAGGCCACGCCCCCACAGAGCGAGTCGCACCGCCAGTCAACAGCCTACAGTACGTTCACTGCAGGAAGTACTACACACACACACACACATGGCCACGTTCCACCTTGAAGTTAAAGTATTCAGTAAGTTACAGTAACCCAGAGTATGTTAAACTGAGCCAAAGATCACTCGATGACTTGATGGGAGGACGTGATGGGAGGACATGATGGGAGGAAGTGATGGGAGGGCGTGATGGGAGGGAGGGAGGACATGAGATGATGGGAGGAAGTGATGAGAGGACGTGATGGGAGGGAGGGAGGACATGAGGACATGATGGGAGGAAGTGATGGGAGGACATGATGGGAAGGAGGACGTGATGGGAGGGAGGATGTGATGGCAGGACTTGATGGGAGGACGTAATGGGTGGAAGGACATGATGGGAGGACATGATGGGAAGGAGGAAGTGATGGGAGACTGGTGGGAGGACACAATGGGAGGATGTGATGGTCTTTCTTTCTTTCTTTCTTTCTTTCTTTCTTTCTTTCTTTCTTTCTTTCTTTCTTTCTTTCTTTCTCTCCGTAGCCACCTCCAACCCATTTTCCCAGAAGCCCCAGCTTTTCAGCACTCTGCTCTACTCTCTGGTTCCCATCATGGGCCTGGCCGCCGTCGTCCTCTTCTCTTTCTGGATGTGGAGACACCATAAACTGGCGTACCCAGCTGCTCTCGTCCCCACACATGTAAGTTTCATCCACTCAAACAGAATCCAGAAGGGTCTGAAGCTGTGAGACATGATCCGCACGAGACGCTCTGTTGTCTCTGTTTAATCAGTCCTCAGCTCCTTTATTGATGGAGTTTCTCAGCCTGTCGTGCATCTTATATCAGCGCTACAGAGCTACGGTCAGCCAGAAAGGACAATCCGCTCAGACGGGTCATATAGGTCTGTGCATTTCTTTGTACTCATTTCCTGTCTGACAGGAAATAACGTGCAAATAAATGGTCTCCAATGTTCTGTGCTGTTCAGTAATTGGCAAATTCAGTTTTGACCCTAATCTGATCACATATTCCTTCACCTCTCATTCACTCGCTCATTCCGCCGTTGCTCTCATCGCCATGCTTGTTGTCATGCTTTGGTGTGAAAACCTCCTAATGTCTGATTTTCTTTGTTCCCTCAAACCAACTTCAACCGTCAAAAATGTTTTAGACGTTTCTCAAAACCCACAAAATTTCTGAATAGTTTGGTTTAAAAAAAAAAAAAAAAAAAAAAAAAAGAGGTTTTAACCCAACAACAGAGCTACACTCTTTGCTGTTGAGCAGCAGGGAAAAAGGAAACCGATGCACAGCTTCCACCATATGGAAGAGGAGTCAGGGTCTCTGCATTATTGATGATGCTTTATATAGGCAAACAAAACTAAACACAGACGCTTGCAGCTTCACATGGAAGGGTTGCAGAGGAGCGGGAATGAGGCAAGCCAGGCAATTTGCACAGTGCTAAAGCGTTGCAGGGAAGTGACAGAAACATGCGACACGATACATAGTGACGTGTGCTGGAAAAACAACACTGCTAAGAGGCTTATGAAACATCTTACCAGGAAACACCCAGATAAATGAATAAATAAAAGCAAAAGAAGGTGACGAGTTAACAAAGAAGTGGATCAGATAACAGAATATGAATATATCCAATTCTTTTTAATTGATTCAACCTCATTTTTTTAAATTTGTAGCTATAAATTTGCTACGATAGAAAGATTCAGGATCATTTTGGTGTAAGAATCTCTCTGTTTTGTTTTGACGAAAGCTGTATTTTTTTTTTTTTTTTTTTTTTTAAGGACCATACTGGCCATTTTGCATGTTTGAGCCTAATATATTCAATTTTCATATGAAGTTTTGAAAGATTATGAGATTTAGCAAAATATCAGGAAAGCTGAAATTCGGTTTTATCCTTTGGGAAATGATTCTCAGTAATGTAACATGTATGAAAATTAAATATATTAGGCTCAAACATGCAAAATGGCTGGTATGGTCCTTTNGTAACATGTATGAAAATTAAATATATTAGGCTCAAACATGCAAAATGGCTGGTATGGTCCTTTAAGTCTAACAGTCATTCAAATAACTCATCTTACAATGTCGTCAAGGACAGCTTCTATCAATTCTTACAGTGTGAAAACAGTAAAAACACGGCATGACCCCTTAGCTTCCAGAACGGCGTACTGAGTGTGCAACCTGACTGATGAAAGACATTTTATTCTCTGAAAAATGAAGCACCAAATACTCTTAAAACATCTCACTTCAGGACATAAAGCCTCATTTTGGTGTTTTTAAAGGGTCCTGGGTATACTTTGTCTTTGGTTGACATACTTAATTCCCTGAAATGATGTGTTTGAGTCTGTGAAACAATCTGGTTTGCTCCCAAATTGCAGTGTCATTGATGCTAAACCCCAAAATGCTGTTTTTTTTCAAGGCAACAAAGAAATTATAGACAACTTCATACATTCGCTGCCAATTTAATACAATTAAAAACACATAACCAATAATGTCAGATGAAAGTTGAATAATTTTACTATGTTTTTACTATAAAATTGTTGACATTAAGAGAGAAAAAGTGGCATCATGCTGTGTTTTAGAAAAATGTATTCATCAGAGCTTAATAGACAATATTTATCCAACTATTGCTTGTAAGTCAGTTTTAGCATAAAATATCTTAAGTGTTGTATTAAAGGTGCACTAGTTCCCCCATTATGCTGCGTTACACACATTTAATCCTGTGTCTAATTGACAAGGAGTAAATACAATTATTTGATTAAACAGGAAGCTGAAAGGGTTATCTTAAAAAGGCTAAACATATACATATTATTTATTTGTGCTTTGATATATAACTCTTTTTCAGGATACTGTGGCCTCTGAGTCTTCCATTTCTTCTCCATTTCTGCTTTTCATGGTTATGGGAATTGGAGCTCTAACCACGCAAACGTTTGAATAAATGGCCACAAATGACGTTTGATTTTATTTTTGTATTTCTGCACATTACTGCCTTGATTTTGGCTGAGAATGCACTGAAGATTGGTTGTTGCCATGTTGTTTTGCGAGGTAATGAAACGTGCTATGTCTTCCCGATGCAAAAGTAATTGTCACTGCTTAATGAACATAAACGGATCCATTATCACAGCTCTCTTCTCTAATTTTACGACGGAAGGCTCAAAACGAAATCAGATGGAACCAACTTACTGAAACATCTGCACTCTGACAAACAGTTAACAGCGTTACCTCAGGTCTGCTTCACTTTATCACAGCTGAGAGCTGCATGTTTGATTTCCTCTAAAGATTCCACAAAAAGATCTGACCAAACCCAACATGACACACACACACGCAGAAACTCACATGTGACAGAGAAACTTCATGACACGTTGTTTGTCATTATGTCATTATGGCTGTGGGCCGTCCACGGACTGCATATTTGCCACCGGGCCTCCATTATTCACGCCACAGTGTGAAGTGGAGGCAAACTGGAATTGATTGTGTCTGAGTACACAGACCCACAGCTTTCACACGGAGTGGGAGCACTTAAGCATACGTCTGGTCATTTCTCTACCTGGACCCAATTTTCTCATCTTTATCCATCTGACCAATCGATTCTGAATGAAATCTCATAAATTGCTGCTTCCTAAAGCAGCCAGGATCAATGGACTCCAAATATCCTCAAAAGCACCCAAAACATGCCTTTTCCCCCTCTTTTTTGTTTTTTTCTCAACATATCAATTACGCATCATGTTTTAAGAAAGACAAAAATTATCTCCTTATAATTCATGGCTGTTGCTTCTTTGATATGAAATAAAAACAGGAAATACTCACATTTTGTTGCATTTTAGCTTGATAAGTGCCTGAAATGATTAATTGATTATTAAAATGCTGTTTTTGTGATGATCAGCTGCACTGGTTAGGATCTAGAAATGAAATAGTTAATGGTTTTTTTTTTGTTTGTTTTGTTTTGTAAGTTGATCTGGATAAAAGTATTATTTAATTTCCCAAAATATTCCCTCTTACCCGGCTCTAACTCTTCCTGCTTCCCTTGTGGAATCAGAAGCCCTGGAAACAAACTCGTTACCCTTTGTGCGTTCTAGTTGTGACCTGAAGTACAAGGAAAAAGGTTTTTCACGGACAATCTATCTCCTAGCTTCTACCTGTCTCTATTTCACCCACTAACTGACAGAAAATAGCAATAATTTCTCTGTTTGCTTCTTATGTTCCTCTTCAACAAGCACGCCTTTCACATTATGGTGGAGGTAAGAGCAGTTTAATTGAAGCTGAAACACAGTTTTCCCCCTTTTTTGGGTTTAGAGCTTGGAATGAATTCTCCACCTCAATCCCAGACCATCATTTTGTTATTCTTTGCTCCTTTTTTTGGACAGCATCTGGTTTACTCAGTCTGTACCCCATATTTGTTTAGATTTTTTTGATTTTTTTTATTGTGCTTGGGTTTATTGCATGGATGGACGTGTTTTGTGTTCCCTGCAGAAACGCTTTGTGCATGGTGGAAAGAAGCCAACGTGGCTCTGAATGCAGCCCCCTTTCCTGTATGTGATGATTGTGTAATGTGTTGTGTGCGTGATGTGACCCAGTTCTAAAATGGTATCTGCTGGACTTAAGGCTCACCATGTTTCCTGTGCAGATATTCTAAAAACTAAACCTCATGATGGCTTTCTTTGTCTAATCCAGACAGATAAAGCAGAGCGGATTCATTGTGCTTTGATCGGAACAATGCGATTTACCTTTAAGCATTAGAAAAACAGAAATTGCTTGACGTCTTTGGTTCTTTGTCACGGATGAAGGTGTAACGTGATTAGGGTATGGGAGATGGTTGAGGGTTGGGAAGAATGGCGTGAAGCAGCAGATTTTGTTTTCCTGTTTCCTGTGGTCTGCTGACTAAGTGTAATACGCCCCCGTTTGAGGCCGTGGCGCCCTGTGATCGGACAAGGGATCCGGTGACTCCCGAGGGAGGCCTGGCCTGGCCGGGCTGCCTCTGCCGGCCAAAGCGCTGAAGAAGGCCGGGAGACAGGAGTTACAGGAACAAAGCAACACAAAGAAAACAGTCCTGCAGAAGCTCGCGTTGACCATGATCAGAATTGTTTTAATTATGAAAAATGTCTAGGAAAGTGACTTAAAGGATCATACCGTCCATTTTGCATGTTTGAGCCTAATATATTCAATCTTCATACACGTAACGTTACTGACAATCATTTCCCAAAGCATACTACTGGAACTGTGAATTAAAAATGTTTTTCCTACCTTCCAGACCTTCATTGGTTTCAGTTCATTCTGCTATTAAAACCAACTTGTTGATACTGTAAACGTTCTTGGGATAGGTAATCCATCATCACCAACCGACGTGTATTCAGGTTTTTTTAAAGTTACTGGTACGTAATTTTAGCATTTAAGTGCAATAAAAAGTGTAGAGTGAATGTTGAATGTATGCCTTCACCAGGAAATATAGTCCCAAACACAGACCTGTGTTTATGGAATCAGGAAAGCTGGAATACAGTTTTATCCTTTGGGAAATGATTGTCAGTAATGTTACGTGTATGAAAATTGAATATATTAGGCTCAAACTTGCAAAATGGTCGGTATGGTCCTTTAAGGTCTCATTTAGACGCGTGTTGAGTCGTGTTAGGATGTGAATGCTGCCGTGTTGCATCATCACCATCCATCAGCCCATCCATTTTCACTTCCTGTCCTAAATTGTGATCAGATTCATTTCTGTTTCCAAGCACAGGAGCTGTGCAGGAATTTTCTTCGCTTTCATTTCTGAAGATTTAATGATGACTCGTGTTGTAACCTTCAACAAGGCTGGTATTTCCAGCCTCAGACTCCTTCAACGATCATTTTCTCCTCCTCTGCATCGTGATTAGAGTCAGTATCAAGTATTTGTCAAAGCACAATGGATGCACAGGAATTTGTCTCAGTGGCATTTGTGCAGACATGCTGATGACTTGCATTGTAACACAAAGCAAAGCAGACAAAAATCACAAAAAAAGAGACAACACGATGCCGTTATTACTGATTTCATGCCAACATCATCACCAGACTCTGAATGACTTTAATCACAAAGCACAGCAAATATAGAAACCTGTCTCGGTGATGTTTGTGCAGACGTACTGACGACTTCCTTTGTAACATGGAACAATGCTGGCACGCTGTCTGTGTCCTTTCGCTGGCCGTTTTCTTGTCCGCATCGTGATCGGCATCTCAGTCTTGCTAATTGCAAGTCTCAAAAATGTCCTGGAGTTTGTCTGAGGTCATTCCTATGTTCTCAGGGTCCTATGTTCCCCAGCTCTATGGACCCTGAGAACATAGATACGCTGCCATTTGTCTCAGTATCTATTCTGCATCGTATTAACAGCCTTCACGTTAAAAACAGCCTTTGGTGACCGTTTTCTCATCTCATTAATTAGCAGAATCAGAATCACAATTGATGTGCTGGAACTATTCTCGCTCGCATTTCTGCAAACTTAGCGGTGACTTGTGTTTTAAATCCTTCACTGCTCATTTTTCCAAACAAATCACAATCACGATTAAAAAACACGATAAACATGCAGGAATTTGTTTGCAGATCTTTGTGCAGACAGTGATGAGTTGCGTAATGCTGCGTTCTGATTGCACATCCTTGGATTATAATTTTCTCCTCTAAATCAGAATAATGATCACTTTAGTAATCTAGCAGGAATTCTTCTTGGTGACATTTCTGCAGACTCGCTGACAACTCGCATTGTAAGACAAAACAATAATGGCATGGAGGGAGTCCTTGAATAGCTGGTTTCCTGTCTTCAGCTTTGGCCCCTTTTCAATGACAAGAATTCAGATAAACTGTATATATTTCATTGATGAAATATATTTATAAACATATTGCCAGGTTTGATGATCAACCCTCCAATATTCTCCAAATCAGCTATTGTGTATATCATTATATTTGTTGCGTGCATCCTTCATAATGAAATTTAAGCATATTTTACCCTTAGCATTCAAAGCCATTCTGTGAAAAAAATGAGAAATAAACAGCTTTTCATCTCTGAGATTGATTCGTCCTCCTGTTGGGGATTGTTATATGCAGCTCACCAGACAACAGAACAGGGAGAAGATGTAGAGAAGATGCTTGTTTCCTTGATTTAACAAAAATGATTTCATAATTTTAGCGTTTAAGCGCAATAAAAAGCACAGAGTGAATGTATGTCCCCACTGGGAAATAAAGTCCAAAAGAAGACCTGCATTTAAGGAAAAATTTAAACAACAGTGATTTCATAAAGCTGCCAAACTATAGTATTAGCAGGAGAAACATGGATTTTTAAGGTGGGTGTATCGCTTAAATATTTGATTTTGAAAGATTAAGAGATTTTGCAAAATATCAGGAAAACTGAAATACGGTTTTATCCTTTGGGAAATGATTGTCAGTAATGTAACGTGTGAAAAATGAACATATTAGGCTCAAACATGCAAAATAGATGGTATGGTCCTTTAAAACCCCTGCAAACACCTGAAATGTAGTTCAAAATGGACCTGTTTGTTGGAATATCTATTTTCCTAATTATAAGGTGGACCACTTTGCTATGTTACTTATGTAACCTGAGCTGCAGAAGTACAGTCACATGCATGCGTGTCTTTGCAGCCATCTGTGGGAACGCAGAAGTGCCTGTATTCACTTTTATTCTGTCTACTGTTGGCACATTTATCGAAAAGTCCAAACTGAGAGAAACAAGATCACAGCATATTCAGTGCCAGTTATTACTGAAGCTCACACCAAAGAAGAGAGGGATGAAATCTGAAATTACAGCCTGCCAAGCACCAGAATCACTCATTTCTTTAAAACCACCGTGCAGTACGACTCATTTATGTGCAGCCCTCAACAAACTTTGACCCCTCTGGCCAGCGTGGGCTGATGAATGATTATCCGGCCATTATTCTTTGCTCTTCACAAAGCTGTCATGTTTTTTTTAACTTAGCTTCTTTGCTGTTTGTTTGGCGCTAGATGAAAGTGTTATTCTCAAATGTTGCAAAGAAACTGAGAAAATTTCATATTGCAAGCGAGCAAAGTTTGAAATTAAAATTCAACCTGCTCCTTCCTGTTGATTGAACGCTTCATATAATATTTGCAGAAGTGGAATTTCAGAGAATTCTCCTGGAGAGCTGCAATGTGTCTCCTGTTTGGATCTCTCTGTAATCCAGCCCGAGCAGCATCCTGGGTGATTTTCTCCGTCATTTGGCTGGCGTTGGGTTGACGGCTGTGTGTAGAGACAGCAGGTCTACCTCACAGCTCCCTGTTAGAGGCAAACACACTCCAACCCTCCTTCCCCCAGCCGGTGAAATCCCATCAGCCTCCGGCCAAACCTCAGACGGCATTACAGACTGATGTTAATACACCAAAAAAAAGGATCAAAGGAAGAAAACTCATTATTAATACTGTGGAAATAATTTAGTTGTGACTCGTGAGCACGATTATGAAACAAAACAGGTATTGGCAGGATGGATTCTAAAAGCTTGGGCATCGTTTGTTATGCTGTCTCACAGTTATTTTTTATTTGGCTTTGTTCTGAATTGTCTCCACTTGCTGAAATGGAAAGTGGCCATGGTCATTAGCAGCCAGGACAAGAGAACAGCATCATTTGTGCAGGATGCTGTCGTGAATACAGAGACCGTCCTTAAAACTTTTAAGATCCGAGTTGAGATCTTAGCTAATTTTTAAAGTTCCAATTATTTAGTCTCTTGGAAATCTGCAGGAATAAAATATAAAAAGTCACAGATTTCTCAAATTCTAAACAAATTTCACAGAAATAAATGAAAAGCAGATTTTTTGTTGTTTTGTTTGTGTTTACTAAAGGTGAAAGGTCATAACTGGGGGTTTAGAATGCCATAAATGTTACTAGATGACATACGATTGGCTTGTGCAGCAGCTTTAATCTTGTCAGGACATGCTGAAGGTAAAAGCTGAAGACAGTTTTCCCAGTTTTATTACTCATACAGTGAAATGCTTTTTGGTTTCAGCAGGTCGCTCTGCTGCACGCTGACAGGGAGAATGCTTGAGAAAGGATGGGCACTAAAACTTAGACAGGAAAATTTGCAGAGTTAATCTGTGTGCTGTAATTTATCTCGTTACGCTGGACAAACCTTTTTATTTTTATTCCTCACACCAATGCAGAGTCTCACACAAAGAGTCACAAGTACCATAATTAAGTGCAGTTTTGAGGTAATGCTACTTCAGTTTCCACTTGGGGAGACAGATTCAGATGCTATGTCAACATGAGTTTTCATAGGGTTTGATATTTGAGTAAAGTGCTGCCTGTGTGAAATTTTAAACTCAGGACTTTAACACTAGATGGAGTATTTTTCCCTTGTGGTAAATATTTTTTTTTGGATGTTTGACTGATCCTGTAGGCCTCAGGGTCATTAAACCCGCTGCAGCTTATCAAACACCATGTATGCCTTCAGTTCAAGTAAAAACATGAACATCATCGGCTTTGCAGTTTTTCTTTTTTTATTCTTTACTGACAGCGGATAGAGAAGGAGAGATACAGACATATATTTAAGATATTGCAGCCGTTCGCCAACACTTATCTGGTTTCATCAAGGCTATCAGTCATGTCCTCGTCTTTCTCCTCTACCTTTTATCCTTTGGAAATGTGATTCCTGCACTTCATGCTTCTATTTAACCCCCCACCTCCCTCCCTCTCTCTCTCTCTCTCTCTTTCTCGTCCTCTGTCTCTCTATCCTCGCTCGCCCTCTGTTCTCCTCTGTGAAGTCACATGTGAGGGCGATCGGCTTAATCCTGATCACCAGCTGTGTTTAACCTACTTTAGATTTGGAACGCTTTGCTTCCTTGCTTTCGCTTTTGTTTATGTGGGATTAGCATGAGGACACACACACACACACACACACACACACACACACACACACANTTAGCATGAGGACACACACACACACACACACACACACACATTGCATGCATGAGCTTTGACCTGGAATTTTTAAACGGAATGGCTTTCTTCATTTTCGCTCATGTTAATGCGTTTTCTGTTGTCGGTCACTCAGCTGCTGTCGGGGATGGCGTGCCTTGCTCGGGGTTAATCAAGGCGAGGATCTTTCCCCACCCAGTTTTCCTCAGCTGCTTATAGGATTGAAACTGGCAACCTTCCAGTTACAAGCCAGTTTCTTTAAACTCAACAAATGCAGCCCTGAGGGATTTAATTGAGTTTAAAATGAATTAACCTGGACCTTGTGTTATATGCTGCATCCTTGCTGCCAAAATACTGTAACGTTGGCAAACTTTAATGTGCAGAACGTTCGAAACAGACTTTCTAAATCCCCCAAAAATCATATAAAAGCAAGCATCAAACTCATAAAATAAAGTAGAAAAGCAATGAGGCGCTACAACATAAAAGGTAAAAGAAGAGGCTAAAAAACAGGATGTTGGCAAATAACCTGCAATGGGATTAAAAGCAAGCGTGTAAATGTAGGAGTAAGATGTGATTTAAGATGCAAAGATGATCGTGACTCTTCAGGCCTCAGCAGAGCCAAAAGCCTGATCGCCTTCAGCGTTAAGCCAAGAAATGATAAGAAATCACTAAAAAAACAATACCTAACCTCCCTTTTTGTTCTTTTCTCCCTCTCTTTCTGCAGGATCCCGGGCCTTCACCTCCATCCCCCGTCATGGGACACAAGCCGCTGCAGCTGATCGAGGTGAAAGCCAGGGGGCGCTTCGGCTGCGTGTGGAAGGCCCAGCTGCTTAACGACTACGTCGCCGTGAAGATCTTTCCTATTCAGGTATTCTAATGGACTGTGGCGCCAGCGATTTGTCATTTCTGTTCCGTGTAGATAGCATTATTAACCTTCCCACAATGCATTTCTCTGTCTCGGCACTCATCTAGGACAAGTTGTCGTGGCAGAACGAGTATGAGATGTACAGCGTGTGTGGCATGAAGCACGAAAATATCCTCCACTTCATCGGTGTGGAGAAGAGGAACAACAACCTGGACTTGGAGCTGTGGCTCATCACCGCCTACCACGACAAGGTACGGCGTCAGATGAGGGCATTTCCTGCTGATCAATAACCAATTATTATTATGCCACAACTGACACCTGATTTGTGCCTCGATATAAGCAACTTGGTTTGTGAGGATTATTTGAATCCATAGCAGACAGGTTCATCTTGGAGGTTGCATGTACCTTCAAATAAACCTGTATTCTTCCCTTTAATATCTAATAGATATACAATATAGGATTTTTTTTAAATTTTCATAATCAAATAGAAATATAGGAGCTTTAAATGACATTAAAAACGCAGTTCATACCTCCATATGAACACATACCCAGGGAGGGAATTGATTTACACTTGTGTAAGAGCTTTATGCCCTCTAGTGGCCACTCATTTGAACTGCATGTGTATTTGTGGCCAAAAGTGACCTTGTAATCATTGACATACATTTTGTAAGAGCAAAGATGGTGCATTAAGGAGAAGAAATTCAATATTTGCAGCTTGAATGTTAGAGGTTTAAATGTTGGTAATGAAACCTGCAGTTATATTTCTCTCTTTACTTTTTTTTTCCATCACTGTGGTAAATAAAGATGTATGTATTGAAATGCGAGCGGTATGTGACTCATCGTGTTGTTCAGCATTCACACATATGAGGCAGCTGTCAGAAAGTGAAAGATGTGAATCTTAAAGTAAAGGAAACACAATAAGCTGAGTTTGAAGCAGATAAAGAGGCTGTGAGCTCAATAATCCTTCCTCTAATATATATCGATCAAAGAAAAAATCAACAACTGCAACATGAACAAGTTGTTAAATGAATTAAGAGCATTTATCATAAGAATAAAAACTGCAGGAATTTGATTTGGTGAGAACTGTGGAACTATAATATCAGCTAATTTGGTGAAAGAGACCACAGGGCTTTAAGGTCAAAATAATGGAACATCTTTGGACATTTCATAGGAAAGTTTGGGAATTTTAGAATCAAAAATAACATCTAATGTTAAGTCAATCTTTCATAATCTTCAGTCCTGCATATTTTGACCTTGTCATAAAGAAATTGCCTTTTAATTCTGGGTTCTGTACTAAATTTTACATTACCCACAAGCTTATTTAGTTCCCACTAAGTGGAGATGTTGCTGTTGCCATGGAAACTTCACCCGCTCTGGAGAGATGAGGCGAGAATCATCAAAATCTGTCACTGCTATTAGACTGTTCTATTATTTAGTAGTATTTCAGTTGCAAATAATTCACTTGACATCATTCAGAATGGTTAAGTAGGTATTTGCACCTTGGGCGACATTAGTTACCATCTGCTGTGTTGACCTCTTTTATTTCTTTCATCTTCCAATTAAAAAAATGTCTAGTAATAAAGTCAAGATTCATGTGAATGGAGAAAGCAAATTTTTTTTTCTTTTAAAGGAGATATGTAATGTTTTGTAGTCCCTCATATTTTGTTGTGGGATCTTTGGAATGAACAGACCCAACGTGTTTCCTCTCTGCAGGGCTCGTTGTCGGATTACCTGAAGGCAAACGTGCTGTCCTGGAACGAACTCTGCCATATTGCCCAGACGGCAGCCCGAGGCCTTGCCTACCTCCACGAAGACATCCCAGGACACAAGGACGGACACAAACCCTCCATCTCTCACAGGTACACAATGAGAATAGGAATTCTGGGAAGAACGCTCAGTATTTGGAGTGTAAAATCTGTTTTCAGTGTGTTTTTGTCATCAACATTTTTGACATTTTCACTTTTCTTTCCATGTCACAGGGACATTAAGAGTAAGAATGTGCTGCTGAAGACAAACCTGACAGCTTGCATAGCTGACTTTGGCCTTGCCCTGAAGTTTGAGGCTGGGAAATCTGCGGGAGACACACACGGACAGGTACACTTTTAAAAAGGCCGAAAATCAGCAACCATGGCTCATCCAGCTCTACACCGTGTTTCAACATTTCTCTTTTAGTCTGGAAAGAGGCTTTTTAAAGTTTTGGTGGAATCTCTCCTCTCACATCAACATTATTGACCTGTAGGTGGCAGTGTGGGACAAAAACTCTTAACGATGATGAGCTTTTCTGCTCTCAGACAAATCAAAAATAATGAAAAACTAATAATGAAGCCATGATATATTAGCCTGGCCTGCATAATTGCAGTTCATCACATCTATGAGTGTTACATGAATTTCCCTCCATATCATCCTTTCACCTTTAAAGTTGTTTAGTTTAACCTTGACTTTTCATTTGGAAAGAGGCAAACTCACAAAAAAAGTAATGCTTTGTTTTAATAGATTATAAACCTGAAGATTAATGCTCCATGCTAAAATCTTGTCATTTGAACCTGATTCATGGTTTTGGTTTGATGTATCAGCTGCCAAGTAAGCAACGAAATCCGTCAATGATGAGCATCATGTTTCGCCTTCTCAGCTCGTCTGTGAGCTGCATCATGCTTTTCCGTCTTTATGCCTGCTGTGCTTCGTTTGTTCATGCCTGTATCCTGATACTGACCTTTGACCCCTTCCTGTTTCCTTCTTACTTGTAGGTGGGTACCCGGCGCTACATGGCCCCAGAAGTCCTGGAGGGCGCCATCAACTTCCAACGCGACTCCTTCCTGNCCCGGCGCTACATGGCCCCAGAAGTCCTGGAGGGCGCCATCAACTTCCAACGCGACTCCTTCCTGCGTATCGACATGTACGCCTTCGGACTCGTCCTCTGGGAGCTCGCGTCACGATGCACCGCCGCAGACGGTGAGATTTTATAGATGGACACAGAAAAAAACCATAAATGCGATAAGTTTGACTGCCTTCTTTAGTCACTTTTGGAGCATCAGAAATGTAATAAATGAGTCCGGCATGACCTGATTTGTCCACATTGCATCATGTGACTGACGTGACCATGTCCTCTCAGGCCCGGTGGACGAGTACATGCTCCCATTTGAGGAGGAGGTGGGTCAACATCCGTCTTTGGAGGACATGCAGGAAGTGGTCGTGCATAAGAAACTGCGGCCCTGCCTGCGAGACTGCTGGCAAAAACACACAGTGAGTGTTCTCTCTCTCTCTCTCTCTCTCTCTCTCTCTCTCTCTCTCTCTCACACACACACACACACACGCACACATACTTGTAACGAACGGGGGGTAACGGTCTTCTTCTGGTGTCCCTCAGGGTCTGGCCATGTTGTGTGAAACCATTGAAGACTGCTGGGACCACGAGGCCGAGGCTCGCCTCTCTGCCGGCTGCGTCGAGGAGCGCATCAGCCAAATGCAGCGCCATGCCCCCATCATCGGCCCCGAGGAGATTGTCACCGTCGTCACCATGGTGACCAATGTGGACCTCCCCCCCAAGGAGTCCAGCTTATGATTGGTCAATCAGTCCACGTCGGATGAGCTTGCAGAACCACATTGGATCAACGGGAGGGGANTTATGATTGGTCAATCAGTCCACGTCGGATGAGCTTGCAGAACCACATTGGATCAACGGGAGGGGATGAACGGCCGACCCTGGTTGGTTGGCAGCGCATTTTGTTTTTCTTTTCTTCTTTTTCTCATTTTCAGTTTTTGTCCCTTTGTACTTTTTTTGTTCCTTTAAGTGCGGGCCGCTACTCGCATTCAGGAAACACCCTGCACCCACCTCACCGCATTAGTTGATAATCACCTCATTTCGATATGGATGCCTGAACATTTTGACGTCACGGTTGAACCAGTCTCATCCTGAACAAACGATTCAGGATTTATTAACGACAATAAGCACGTTACCAAGTGATGGTGCTGACATGCTGGGACGACGACGCTCGACAAACACTTTTATCATGTATTGTTTTTATATGCATACACGTGTGAGGGCGACCTCTTCTGCTCGGTTTTCTACGGAGAGAGGAGACCTCGCAGAGAAATTTCACAGGACTCTCAGTGCATTTTAGTGTATGAAAAAAAAAACAAGCAGATGGCTCTCAATACATTTTCCGTTTTCTCGTGTGCATTTTTTTTGAAGAAACGACTATCGTTCTGCCAATAAGCAACGGCTTCTGAATGTTTATAGTGTAATGCTGCTGTACATAGTGTATTATGGACCCAGACGACTTGGTAATCAAGCTTATTTTAAAGGGGTGAGGGGGANGGGGGTCCATTTTCAAGCATTACGATGATGAAAACCATAAACCTCCTTCAACCAGGTATACCTCAGTTCAGATGGACACAGATTAAATTAGTCCTCCCTGATCACAGTCATAGCTTACACTTTATATGATTATTCTCCAACTTTGGCTCTTCGTGACAACCAATCCGCCGTCAGCCATGACGCTCACCGGTAATGTAGTCAGCAAAGCTTTGATTTACATTGCCGTAATCTCCCTTTTTCCTCCCTTTCTTAATCTAACTTTACTACTTTTTTTTTTTGTTTTTTTGTTTTTTTTGCTTTTGACTGAATCATGTTTTTGTTTCTCCTTTTGGTAGTTTTCTTTGAATTTTTGAAGATTTTCTTTAATAATGGGAAAAAGCATACCCCCTCACGATGAAGTTATGTTGTTTAAAGTAATTTTTCAGTTTTGGTGTGCCGTGTAAACTCAGCGGAATAATAATATCTGTCGCTGACGAGCATCATTTTGGCCGTGAGATCTCGATATACAGTATATATATAAATATATAAATATATATTTTTAGCTCTCTGGATTAGCGCTGGGTACCAAGAAATGATGCATTTGACATTTTGTATTGAAATGCTTCAAAATTCTCTAAAGAAAAGCAAATGGAACAAAATAAAAGCATCACTCTAAGGTGTTTTAAAAGTTGAAGTGCAGTATTGAGAACGTTTTCAAAGGTACCCAGCGCTGATTTGGACTTTTATTTAGCTGAGCCAGCTTGCTTTTGATTTGATTGCACACGTCTTTTTTGGATTACTATCAAGAGTTTCAGCTGTCTTTTGATACGCCTCAGGAATCTTTGCTACTCACCACCACCTCACAGCCTCCTCGTCCTCGCCTCCGTCTCTGACTTCAGTACCTCCTCTTTTACCCGCTCTGACGCTTTCTCTCTCTCTTTCTTGCCTCGTCTCTCTACTTGTGGTGCTGTTGTAAAATCAGTTTCTCCACAGAACAACAGGAAACTAATCGCTTTTATGTGTCCACCAGGAGCACCAAACCTGGTCAAATTCTGACTTTGGTCAACTAGTTTCTGTTTATTTCAGAATCATTACCAACTTTGAACTAACATTTAATCCACAAGTGTCTCCAGGTCAAAGTTTGTCCTCAAACCTGCTCAAAACCTAGTGGATATTGGACATCTAGTTATCTATCCTGGTCTGATTTGAACAGGTAGATTTTAAATTTAGAGGTTTGAACCAACAAAAACCACAGTTAGACAAGTAGAGAAAAAGAATCTCTCTCTCTCTCTGTATCTCTCTCTCTCATCCTGGTGCCATTTCTACGTGTCCATGATAGATTCTCTTGTAGATGTCAGGCAAAAAGGATGTATTTGTCATCGTTGTCAAAACAGCGATGGCAGTTTGGGTCTTTATTCTCTCTGAGGGACATTGAACACTGGTGCCGGCAAAAACCTGCAGTCTCTCCTCAAGCTTTGGGACGGTTTGACGGGACGTGGTTCAAAATCAAGCAGTGATGTCGGAGATAACGAGCTATTAATCAGGTGCTAAATTTGCTCTATTCTGTCTTGTGCAAGAAATACAAAAACATGAAATTGCCTCATGATCAGACGTGTGGAGTCAAAGCATTCCTTCCAATTTTAGTTTCTTGGCTTAAAAAAAGAATCCAGGAACTCGACTTAAACATAAAGTGCAAAGAGAGATTATAAGTGTTCCCTTTAGCCTGCTCGGCTTTGCCTTCCCATGGTACCTCTGAAACCAAGACAGTGAGGCAAATTAGGAAGTTTGAGCCTGTGATTAGACCACGATAATACCACAGCAAACACATAGGAATTTAAAGCCATCATTTTGTTCTTTACTTCCTGTAGCATGGATGACATCAGTGTGGACATCGCTGCATTTGGAAAAGTGAGAAACGTTCAGCACTGCCAAGCACTACCCAGCAGTTTGCAGCTGATCAATCAGAAGTATTACCTAACTTGTGGGGACTTTTGGGGTAGAATGTTTGGCCAACAAACCCAAATAGAATTTTTCAAAAAAGAATTGGGAGGAAAAAGCTCAGATTATGACCTCTAAATGGATTTGACAGTTTTTGAAGGATTGTTTCCATTAGAATCCTTGTATTTTTTTTATCCTGTGGGTATCAGGTGACCAATAGGAAAGAGGACGTATCGTAATGCAGTTTGCACACACTGATAGGAGAATCAGCGCTGAGAATAATGCACTATCTCCCTCTGAAATGGCACAAATGCAAAGAAAAACCACCAGTGTTATCTCCAATTTGTCCTAAAGAAATCAGTATTTTCACCAGCCAGCCGGATTTTTTTTTTTTTTTTTTTTANTTTTTTTTTTTTTTTTTTTAAAGCAAAACAGCTTCCAAATTGGTTGGTTACCTGCCAAAGCGGCTGACAGTCGACAGATCAATCAGCCTCAGCAAAAATGTGCCAGAGTTTGGTCCTGCTAGGGAGACAGAGGAATGTTTTCAGGGTTCCACAGCTTGATTTCAAACCGCGCCTGAGAAACCGTCCCAAAATTACAAAAACCATTCAGGGATTCAGTACTATGCTTTTCTAAGTTCTTGCGAGTTATATGCAACCAGTGCCGCAAACTACCCTACACTTCTTTAGGATCAGCTGCAGGAGTGACTTTCAAGATACACATACAAATAACTTGTAGCATTTTAATTTTAATTTTTTTTTTTTTAATCCGTGACCTTGCATATTGATATGTTGTATTTATTTTTTAATTCACAGGCCTGAGATTATGGGGATCTGAGCTCAGTTGCCAACTTGGAAAAAAAAAAAAAAAGTTGGAAGAGTTGGCACGATTTGTGGTTGTTGTTGTTGTTGTTGTCGTTGTTGTTGTTGTTGGGGGTTTGGGGTGGGTGTTTTTGGTTTTAATTCAGGAAAAACTTTTCATTAATTCAAAAAGAAAAAATAGAAACTGTACCGTGCTTCTTTCTTGTACAGTTTATGGACAAATGACCGAGAATAATGTTCTTCAGACTCCTGATTCCAGTATTGTTGCTTTGATGGATTGAGGCCCTGTGTAACTTTAGAGGGCTCTGACTGGTTTCGTGTGATTGTGCCTCGTCTCCGTAGAAAACAGGAAAAGCAACACTCTGAGGTCCATTCATACACCTCATGGTTACGTCGAAGTACCTTTGAGCAGGACCAGAACAAACAGCCAACATTAAAATAAGGATTTTGGTAGACGAAAGACGCAAAACCCTCAAGGTTTTTAACAAGTAAAGCAAAACGCATTCAAGATTTGTACAATGTCTCATGTAATTTGAATTTTTCCTCTTGCAAAATTGGATTTTTGAAAAGCTACAAAAGGTGATATTTATCAGACTTCTTGAATTTTAAAGGACCATACCACCCATTTTGCATGTTTGAGCCTAATATATTCAGTTTTCATACATGTAACGTTACCGACAATCATTTCCCAAAGCATGCTACTGGAACGGTGAATTAAAAATGTTTTTCCTACCTTCCAGACCTCCATTGGTTTCAGTTCATTCTCTATTAAAATCAACTTGTTGATACTGTAAACGTTCTTGGGATAGGTAATCCATCATCACCAACAAGACGTGTATTCAGGTTTTTTTAGAAGTTATGTAATTTTAGTGTTTAAGCTCAATAAAAAGCGTGGAGTGAATGTATGCCTCCACCGGGGAATATAGTCCCAAAAGAAGACCTGCGTTTATGGAAAAATTTAAAGGACCGTGACTTCATAAGGCTGTGTAACTATTAGCAGGAGAAACATGGATTTTTAAGGTGGGTGTATCACTTGAATATTTGATTTTGAAAGATTAAGAGATTTTGCAAAATATCAGGAAAACTGAAAATCATATCCTTTGGGAATGATTGTCAGTAACCTTACGTGTATGAAAATTGAATATATTAGGCTCAGGTGTATGGTCCTTTAAATTCTATTAAAGCAGTGTATGACTTTTAACTCAAGGCTTTCTTATTGAATAAAAGCTCAAGGATGAAAAATTTAATCAAAATTTTTTCAACGCAGCCATGTACATCAGCCCTTTGACATTAAAATAGATGCAATGAAATCATCTTTTCATCAAAAGCAATAATTTGTGAGTGCGATATCTGGCAAAATAGCCAGATTTGAAACATTTAAAGGTGTATGAATGGTTTTCTCGGAGTGCAGTTTTGATATTTTTCGACTGCGACGTGCCCCGGCGCAGCAGCTCCCATTGCTGTGCATATAAACTCCCCGTGAAACATTTGTGTCCTGTTGCCCTCCACTATTGTAAGCAGCCTAGGAACTGTACAGACATGAGAACATAAGTACCTGTATCAACTATATACTCTCAGAGCTGAGTCTTTATAAGTGCGTGTTGAACTTCAGTGTTTCCTCTACATTCATTTCTACTTTCATTGTAAATTGATGATGCGGTGGTGCTCGTCCCTGCTGTAAAAACTGTCCTTCGCTACACAAAAAAATGAATGAAATTGAGCTGTTGAAAAGCTGAAAAGCTAGAGGCTCATTGGAGGACTTAGAGAAGGCATCCAAGAAAGCACTTAACGGTCCCTAAATCCCTCAAAATGCTCTAAAGAAGGTTCAGCCCCTCATGACGATGTTCCTCAAGAAGCTTCTTGGTTCCTCTGAAGTTTTCTTTCTGAAGAAACCCCCCAAACATTCTTCAAAATTAGAGCGATCGCAGTAGTATCCACAATAACTATTTCATTCCAGCACCTCAACCTCCTGCTCTTTCTCACCGTTGCAAAAAATTATAGAGGGAACATGGAACTCCAGTGACCTTGCCGCCAAGACGATCTTGTCAGCAAGAAAGTCGGATTTCCGGGGCTGAAATTTCTACAAAAAACCCAGAAAAAGAAAAAAACACTACAAGTTTTTTTTTTTTTGATCCCACATTTCTCAAGGCTTTCTGAGTTGCAGCGCTGATCCAGGATCTGCCAACGCGGCCTCTAATGGTAATGACTCTTAGTGGGTTTCTTATTTTTGAAAAAGTGTGGAAATTGATCCTGATGGGTTTTAAGTCATAAGAAAATTTGAAAATGAGTGAAAACATCTCTAAAACGATGGAAAACAGTTGCAAATTTTAAGCTGAAGAAAGCAGAATTTCAAGACGGAAAGTTTTTTTCTGACCCTGACATCTGACCTTTGACCTTCCAGTGGAGGCACAGTGGGTTTAAAAAAAAGTATTACGACGGGAAAAATGTTGAGAAACTTGAAGTCGTAATCATGGAGAAGAGGAAATGGATCCCTGATCAGCGCTGTGACTCTCGGCTAAAACTAGCCAGCCGTGGTTTTTATCAGCTGAAGTGATCCACGTGATGTAAATAAATGTGTTTTTAGATTGTGAACGTCCATGTTTTTATTCTAACTGCATTGCCGTCTGGCTGAGACTGAGGATCCCTTTGTGGTCAGATTTTGGGCGTAATTATCCTTTTATCATGGAAGTTGTATCTGTGAATAAGAGATGGGTTTAGAGAAATTTAGATGTGTGAATAAATCCAGACAATCAGAAAGTGAATGTAAATCTGGTAAAGATATACTATACATGCAGATGAATTTCAGGTGTAAATGTGAAAAAAATATGGATATCAAAGGTTTGTCAACAGTATTAGAAAGTATCTGTGTATTTAACCACCAAATGTTGAGAAAATCTGCTTGGTAAATCGCTAAAATTGATTCCTAAAATCAACTTCCTGTCAGATGACTGTGTGAGCGTGACATTGGCAGGTGATGGAGGATATCCACCACTAGATGGCAGCATTCAGCAGGCTGACACCAGTGTTTCCAAACTCCTGCGCTTTTCAATGACTTTCCAGGTACAATTCAAGGACTCAGATTTGGGGCAAAAGAAGTCTTACCAGGTTACTCAGTCTTTTAAGACTTTTATTAAATCCATGAATTTGGCCTAATAGGAACTTTAATACACATTCCGTTTCTATTTAGGAATTTTCCAAAATCCTTAGAATAACTAATACATGACATGAAAGACAAAAAACTACTTAATTTGTTGTATCATTGAATCATTTTGCTTATAATTTAAAAAGAACCATTGCTGTGAAACATGTCTAAGACGGTTTTAAGCAGATATCCTCAAAGTCAAACTCTCTGAGATAAACTGACATTCAAGTCATAAATAGAGGTTAAAAATATCCTGATGTCAAACATGTCCACTGCTGATGTAGATTTAACAGTCTGACATGCTATTGTCATGTTGTAGTGCAGATTTCATCCTCAAAACTCCAGACTTTAATGTTTTATTTGACTTTCACTGGTGTTCAGTGAGTTCAACCTGAGAAAACTGCTCAGTTCTGTAATTATCAGGACAATATTTCTTCTTCCATACATCCGACTGTACGCAGAGTCCTAACCGAAAGCAGACATGGCCCACTGCTTGACGTCAGTGGGGCATTGTGGGTATTTCTGCAGGGCCTCCATGATCTGGCTGTGGTCCAGCATCAGTCTCATCAGCTGGTACTCTCTCTGCAGTTTGGCCGCTGAGCCGTCAACGGGTCGGATCATCTCCAACTGCTGCAGGTGCTCGAACGCCTGAAGTCAGACGGAAGGTAAAAGAGGTAAAATAGGACAGGAAGAGCTCTGTTTTTTAACACTTGACTGTTTTTTTGGGTTTGTTACTGAGTTTTTATAGCAGCAAACGATGGACGTGGCAATAGATATTGTTTTCATACTGACCTTCATGATGACGGGCTGCTCAAAGTTGTACATGGAGTAGGATTTTCTCTGGAGGAACTTCTTAAACTCTACACAGGAAGCAAAATAATCATGAACAGGGATGAAAACAAATGAAACAATCTGACTTAAAATTTTGTCTTGGTATCAAACGTTCATTTTGTAAGATTTCATTTCTTTGATTCAGATTCAGGTTGTCTGTTTTGTCCTGCTTTAGTGCTTCATTCTTCCTCTCTTTAACAGCTCTGCTGTGTTGATGGATGTTGAGCTTTGATATTTTTCCCTCTAAAATCTCACCGCCTGTCATTTCTCATAGCTCCTCTGGGTATATTTCATCTCCAATTTCCCCCTCTTTCTGTGTTTTATGGGTTTATAAGCAGAAATAAGAAGGAAAGAATGAGAATTAATGGAAGCCAGCTGTCCGGTCGTACCATTGTGAACCATTTGGAAGTTGAACGGCTCTCCTTCGTAGATGTCATCAAGGTGTTTCATGGCGATGATCAGGCAAAGCTCCAGGATGGACAAACCTACAGACAGAAACACAACAGTACATCATATTATATTCTGCAACATACGGTTAATTGGCTCATATTTCTCTTTTAATTTGAACTTTTACCATGCAGCATATTAGCGATGGCGTCGGTGAAACACAGCCGACCGGCCTCCAGCAGGTCCGCAGGTTTGATCGCCGGTTTGGCAACCGAGACGCGACTCACACACAACATCTGGATGAAAAATAAGAAGAAGACAGAGGGAAAGGAAAATCTTTAGAGTAGCAGGTAATAAACACTTTAAACACAAAATAATACTTAAAAACTGTAACTTCACAACTCTTTCAGATAAATACGGCAGACGTCATGTGTGTGATATGATAGCAGTGTGTGTGTGTGTGTGTGTGTGTTGCTCTTACCAGCAGCATTTGCATTGAGCGAAAGTCTTTGCTGGAGTTAAAGTGTCTCTGCAAAACCTCCTCCACCAATTTGTCTTCACACAAAGTCTGAAAAGACAAACACAAGTCAAGACGCAGCGTTTCTCCTAATTTCTTCATCATCATCATCATCACCATCATCCAACCTGACATCAAACTACAAATTGTTATCCCCAAAGTACCACCTCAGCTTTAAAGTGACTGTGAACAATTAGTGAGCATTTCTGTTTAATCCTGATTTGAAATGTTCGGACTGAGCAGATACTCTCTTCACCTTGATGCCGGCGTTCCAGTCCTGGGAGAACTTGGAGTCAGGGAATCCGTCTGGCAGGCTGATCTGGGCTCGGACCTGGTCCAGGTACTGTCTAAATGTCAGACTGCTCAGCAGGTGGATCTGACGGTGGGAAAAGCGCGATTTGACCCGCTTCTCCAGCAGCTCCAGAACATCCTGGATGGAAATGAGCCGCCAATCAATGTAAAAAAGTAAAGTATACATGAACTAAAACACGCCAAACTGCTTGTGTGGCCTTTAAAGGTCAGGATGATGGAGAGACTGTTGTTTTTTGATCCAGTGTAAGATAAATGCAGATACTGAGGCCTACCAGTCTGCAGGTGAGGCCGACCACAGCAACGGGGGCCTGGGCAGACTGGGAGACATCCAGCAGGTTATAGAGCAGAGTCTGGTTCTTATGGTGGGCGAACAGGTCAAACTCGTCCAGGATGAACAACACAGGCCGACTGCTGCTGCGATGTCCTGGAGAGGAGAGAGAGGAGGTGATGGGATCATATTAAAACACTTTGAGAAGCAATAAAAGCTAAAGAATCAATAACGTATACACACAAACCTTTCTTCAATGCCTCCAGCAGGAAAGCCAGATTCTCTGCAAAACTGCCCTGAAATCAAAGAAAGGATTTTTTTTGGGATAATTTTTACCATATTATTAATGAAGTAAGAAAAAGTGACAACAGTGCTCTTTCCAAATACTTACAAACACTTTGTCACCGACAACGTTTTCCAGATGCAGCTGTTGCGTTATTTCTTTAAGTGCTATTCTGTCATCTGTCTGCAGGAGACCTACACCAGCAACCAAACGGGAAATAATTTATCTGATTAAATCTACATTTGGAAAAAATTCTTCATGGAAAAGGAAAATAGCAGAGTGTAACTTTTTTGTCTGTTTAGATAAAATAAATCTACATGGGAATCAGTGTACCATTGAGATGAACCTGTAACAGGTTTTTCTGCACCTCTGTTTCCTCCAGCAGCTCCCTCAAAACACACTTCAGCAGCTTTTGACAAAAAAAAAAAAAAAAAAAAAAATGCAAACACACAAGTCGTTAACAAAGCATTTTACCCATAAGCCCATTTTTCAGACTGCGTTCTGGCTGCAGAAGCTCACCATCGTCTTCCCTGCTCCTCTGGGACCAACGATTAGCACCGAGTTGCTCTCTCCATGAACGGCCGTCCGCCTCAGCAGCTCCTGCAGGTGTCTGAAAACACACATCATTTGGCTACAACACCCATAATGCTCCACATTTGGTCAGGTAAGAATTCTGGAGAGTTTGGGAGAAATCTGAATTCAAATGGTATCCTCCAGCATGAATAAAATACCTACTTATGTTGAGCTTCCACTCCCTCTGGTTGCTCAGGGAGCTGCTGATGGCAAAGTCGCTCCCTTAATAACCTCTGAACCTGAAAATAAAGGAGACTATAAGGTTAAAGCACACTAAACAATGCAGACTATATTTGTTTCAACATTTTTTAGAGGAAGAAAACTTGGCCTAAAATTCTGCAAAAAATGGCACAAAAATATCTGCCATGTGTTTTGCCATCCATTATAAAGAACAAGCATCACCAGAATACAAACCTGTGAGATACATTCTCCTATTGGCAGATGAGCCTCTTTCACCTTCCTTTTACTCATTATGGACTCTAAACAAACAAAAATAATGACATTTTTTTGTACTTTAGAAGGGAAATATTCAAAAATGTCAGTTTTGCCTCTGAGATAAACTATCATACAAGTTATGACTGCCTTAACCCCAATAATTGACTTTGTGCTGGAAGGAGAGAAGTTTATGCTGAACTCCTAAACTTTATTCGTTAATTCAACATAGTCTTGCTTGTAAGAAAATTCACACATGTTGTGAGATTACTTAAGGTCAGGAACAGATTGTCGGGTTCTATCCTGTAAATCGGCATTCAGTTGAAGCAGAGAGCATTCAGGATTTCAAGTGTTATAACTGCTTCAAACTGTTTAAAATGGGAGGTCAGAAAAACCAACTGTATTCAAAATTATGAACGTACAGTGAAATACTTATATCTAAGTAGGTAAAGTTTATGCCGATTTGAAGAATGACTAATAATTACTCAGAAAAATTTTACTTTGTCTTAAAAGATGTATAAATATTAGCCTGTAAGCAAAGATAATTTCATTTAGCAAATTTCATGAATGAAGATTGGAGTCATGTTCAGTCTGCACTCAAGTGAACGTCACGTAGCAGCTGTATGCTTTATTATACGTCAGCTACCGACTGCGTACGATTACTTTACTTTGATCGAGTAATTACTTCATCTGCAATTTTTTATAGATAAATCAGTAACGATACATACGTGGAAACGTCTGTAACTTATTTCACAATGTGCTGAGAAGTCTCAATGTTCGCGGGAACACCAGTCCACGACCAATGACACTTCCTCTGCACTTCCTGGTTTGACGTCAAATCCGCCTCTGATTGGCTAAGCTCTGGTGTAGAATATAATAGAACAGAACTGAATAAAATAGACGTGATCTTTTACACTTGACAACATTTATTTATTTATTTAGAAAAATTAAGTTTTGTTCTTATAAGGACAGTGAGATGGAAGCTTGTCATTTAATGTCATTCTGACCAATATTATTGAATTGTACTTCACTATAATTTTAGAGTATTATTGTTTAGTCACAAGTATACACTCAAACATTAGAGTGTAGAAACTTTGATGAAGGCAACTTGGCATTTTAAAATATTGCACTAATTGATTAATAATTAATTGATTTTTAAAATTTTTTTGCTATAATGAGAGCAAAATAAATAAATAAAAAATATCAAAACGTCTGTGTAATACAATTTGGATGTGTGATGGATTTTTTTCACCAAGTTAAATATGCTACTCATTGCTCTGCTGAAATTAAACGATGAAAGCTGCAATTAACGACTAAACCACTGGTTTGATTATGATTAGAGAAAATGCATCTGATTTACCTCAAGTGCTGCCAACATAAGGAAATGTTGTACACATTCATGATGATGATGATGATGATGATGATGATGATTTAGACACAGAAACACTTCCTGTGGCTTTTGGTTGACTGATGAAAAAAAACAAACACAATAAACCACCAGATATCTCACAAATCGTCTCCTGGTCTCCGCTCACATTTATGCTGTCACATTATTCTAAAATACGACTACAAGTTCACACTCTCAGGTTTGTGTTTGCCCTTAAAAATACACGAAGCGCTCCTTTTACAGCAGCCTTACACTGAATTAATTTAACGTCTGCTCAGGTTTGACCTTCAGACAAAATCTCAGCATTTACTCTCTGATCTGCTTCTACATTTTGAGTTTTATGACCTTTATTTATCCAGAAACATGATTTTGCTGAGCATCTGTTTTCAGGTGACACCATATTTGCAATTTTCATATATCCACACGTTTAAATACAGTCTTAACCTGGAGCTGATCAGATGGCAAACAGTGCTTTGATCAAGAGCACCTCGCTGGGGTCTCTTTAATGGGAAGGATATGAGACACTTAATATTTAAAATTTTGCAACAGTTTTGGTGATATTTGAATAAATATCACCAAAACTGTTATCACCAAAATATCACCAAAAACTATGATCAAAACATGTTTCAATACATGATTATAGTGAAGTCTTTGAAAAAAGTCTAGAAGAAATCTGTAGCAACTAAGAACAAAGAAATACTCTCATATAATAAACATTATTTTTCCTGTGATAGCATAAAATCTGCCTATTTCTAAGGCTAATTGTAATGTACCTGAGTAACTGTGCATGTAAATATCTTGCCTTTTTAGTTAAGTTTTGTTTAACACAATATTCTACAGTATGTTACAGTCGTTTTTAATAAGGTGATTTGTTCTCACTTTAGGTTTAAACCATCTTTATACATAAACAATTTCCTGAAATTCTTACTATAACCTACTTACAGATATGTCCCTGCAATCACCATTGCACTATTCTTCACTTTGTCAGGGGCCACTCAAGACTTCTCAGAGGCCCCTGGGGACCCTCAGACCCCAGTTTGAGGCCCATTACAGTAGACTGCAGCTCTGTGTGAGTCATCCCAATAATAATATAATCATTTTATTGCCAACTTTTGCCATGCAGAGTGCTAGATGCGAGGAAACGTGCATCACCTCTCCCATCTGCTGGCTGCCTGTGTTGCGCATGCGCACTGCGGATCTCCATCATTTCCAATATCCCAGTGTAGGAGAAGGAGCAGAGGCAGAGAACTAATGGGTAGGCTGCTTATTCTTATTTTTATAAAGGTCACAAACGCACTGTTGCTCACTTATTTCACTGTTCTGGCGGCTGTACGCCTTCGCGGGGATGTCCGGGTAAGAAAGTCCTGTTTACGGTTTGATTTGACGCAGACAGAAGCGTTAGTACCTGAAAAGCGTCTCTCTCTCTTCTTCTTCGCTCTCTGCAAACGCAACGGGTTTGCACGGCTGTTAGCTAAAATGCTAAGCTAGCCCGTGCTAACTCGGCCTGGCCCTGGCCTCGCCTGGCCCCCTTGGCTCGAAACCCTACGCGGGCCTAACTGCTTTTTACTTCGACATTTTTGGAGTCGGAATCCGGGCTGTGGTCACTCAGCTTGCACGGTCCCGCTTACGGTTCGTCATTTAAATGGTAAAACGTTATTAGCATAGCCGAGCTCGCCCGCTAATTCATTTTCGTTACAACAAGCTAGCAGGCTAGCTAACTAACGGAGCTAGACAGCTGAGGCTTGGCATGCTAACCCCCAGCTAGTGTCCAATGCATCAAAAACACAGACAGGACTGATTTCGCATGTTGACACGGTGACTTTTTAACGGGGAGGCCCGCACACCGTCAAGCTTGGGCGACACGTTTCACCCTGTGTTAAACTAAACAATCTTTAATGCCAGACATTTGTCGTTAAAGTGATAATAAAGCAACACTTGGCACAGTTGATGTGCAGCCTGGCTAATGTTCCCCTAGCTAATTGGCTATTATCTAACGTTAGGCACCTCTGGTTGTTTTGGAAAGACACAGAAGTGGCTGACAAGCTCGCCAGTTTGGGATAAAACGTCTTGTCAGCTCACCATGGACGTAGCCAACTTGTATACCTGTCAACTTTGAAGTCTGCTGCAGGACAATATGACTAATTTACCTCTAAAGCTAGCCTTAGCTAACTTCATAGGGTTACAGTAAGATTTATATACTAGCTGTGGGATTTGATCAAATTCATCTTTCCCTTCACCAAATTAGCCATGATCTGTGTCTAGTGAGATCAGTTCAAGCTGTTGAATGATTAGAGTATTTTTTTGGTTTATAATGTCCAAATGTATACTCCACATACTGTGCATGCTTTGTGCATAAAAGTTGCATTGCTGCTTACTGGCAGCTATTCTTCCCTCTGGCTTTGGTTGACAACATAAGACAAACCCTTGGGTCAACAGGACACTGTGTCCCTGATCACACTTGACAGTAAATTACTTTCTAGGTGATTTGTTCACAAGTGGACAGCTGGAAATTCAGGTTTAATGCACCCAGAAGTATTGAAGATTCAGTAAGATTGGTCATTAATTTAACAACCACAGTCAACTTTGTTTTGTTCCTGTAATATGACATGACAAACTTTCCCTTGCGATCACACGTGTGTGAACCGAATTCTGTCTCACTGGAACTAAATACAATCTGGATGTACAATATCGGGTGTGCAGATCTGAGTTGGTCTTTTGTAACAAATAAAGCAGAGCTCAGATCACACTGAGACAGGACTGTTGTACCTGTTGTGAGGCACATTTAGTGTACATAACATGGTTATGATGTTATGATTGTGCCACACTGGGAGTGTTATCTCTTCTAATTGGCTTTATTTATTTGGTACAAAGTGAACTTAACTCCTTCCTTGGTTCTGAGCTGGGCGAAAAATTACTACAATCCAGAGGCAGTTAAATTTTTATCACATTTCCCTAAAGTCATCTTTTGGAAGTCCTGTTCTCCTCTGAGTCATGAGTTGGCTGTTTAAAATTAACTAGCTGCTCTAAGCAGCAGATAAAAAGAGTTGCTTTTCTTGTTCTGGTCAGGATGAGTCAAAAACTAAAAGTGTGTGTTGAACAGAAGAAACTTAAACAGGCATTAAGTAAAGCGGTGTTATGATGCTTGTACTTCACTGTTAAACAGTAAACCAGTTTAACCAAATATTACAGTAAAAAAAAAAACACTATAATGATACTACGACAGAAGAGGCAGAAAACTACTTGATTGTCATATACTGGGAGGTCAGAATAACCAAGTAGAAGAGAATGAAATGCAGGAAAGCTACTTTATCTGATTAAATTCTTTATAATTTGGACATTAAGACAGAATGTTTTCATTTACATAAGCAGTCGTCCTTAATGCACCACAAATTTAGTTACTTGAGAATCTTTGGCTGTGGTTCCACTTGGTATTTTGATATAATTTCTTATTTAAAAGATTTTTTTTCCTTTTTTTTCTGTCTCTCTGGGATCACATAACGCTACATACCCATCAACTTCATACAAAAAGTGGATGTATGCATCAATGAAACAGTTTTTATAAGAATCAGATTTAGCCATGTTCTTTTTTTCCTCCTTTTTCTTTTGTTGCACTCCTCCTCTCACCTTCTGCATTCTGGCTTGATCAGATGGTAAAATGGCTTTGAAACATCACCTCTGGAGGTGGAAATACTTTAAAAAGACAAAATAATTCATGTCATGTCACAGTTTGGTGTTCTTTATTCCAGCAATGATTACAGGGTGACCTGGGAATATCTTCTTTCCTGTTACCACTGTTAGCATAACTCGCACATTATCCTCGGCTGCTTATTTTGATAGTGATGGTCACGCCTGAGACTAGGATGCATCCCTCTTTCAATATTGTCATTTTGCATATAGAGTGCTGCTCGTGTGCATAAAGCACACTATAAAGATGAATCTCTGGGATTTGATCTTGTTTGTTTTTCTTCCATTCATTTTTAACCTGTGGTCGAACAAAAGAGAGACAGCCTCGTGTAGATTTGCAAACTTGTTACTATCATCATTCCAACATGCTGTCATCCTAAAAAGAAAAATGAAATCCGCTTTATGGTATTTCCAGTGCAGTGGAGCTACATTGAAGTTGACGAGTTTTGATGTCCTCAGGTTGTCAGAAGTTTGAACTTGGCTGGGATCTGAGTTGTATATCGTCTCCCTCTCTTGTTGCTGTGAACCAAAAGGCAAAAAAAAAAAAAAAAAAAAAAAATCTATCTGCAGGAAAAGGTTACAGATTAGTAGCTACCACGTGCGTTTTGGACATGGCAGTTATTGAAGTCAGGAAATGGTGGAAAGGGATTGTTCACAAAAAAAAAAAAAAAAAANAAAAAAAAAAAAAAAAAAGCAGAATTTGAATCCACAGTCACATGAGCGACGTGACGGAGGTAGAAGGAGGCTGAGTTGCTTTGCTAAAGGTAGATGTGAAGATGGAGAAACAGTTGGTGTAAGCACATACTGTACATATTTAACTGAAATTGAATTTGGTCCAAGACTACTCTCTCCCTCTCTCAGCTACCACAAAAAAAAGAAAATTAACCAAATAAAAATCTTTAAAAAGGGATGCGATGTGTCATAGATGAAGATGTCTTTAAACAGCAACTTTGCATCACGCACTTGTTGGACAAATAATTACTTTTCACTCCAACGTGACCACAACAATCAAAATGATCTTTTCCTCTTTTGCCTCTGCACGCAAGGAGCTGTAGGAAATGAGGTTTTAACGATGCGGTTTGCCTAATGGTACACCGCTGACTTGTCCTGAGATGATGAGGTGTCTCAGAAACATGTTCCTGCTGCGTATTTGCAGACGTACGGGTTGGTGTGAGCCGCGGTGGCAGGTTTAGCAGCGCCCTCCTCACCTCTCTTCCTCCGGTAGCGTCGCTGCGGTTTGCTGAGCAGCTCTCAGGGTAGTTATGAGTCAGCAGCACTGGCGGCTGAGAGGAGGGTTTGTGCGGCGTGCCGTCCCTCGCAGACTGATTTATCAGTTTTGATGGTCTGAAATTCTCTGTTTGAGAAAGAAAGAAATACAACCTGCCATTGCTTTTCATTATAAACGAATGTTATCTTTCTGTAGTTATTTTGATGAGAAAAATATTGTGATATGACACTCCTGGTGTCCAAAATGATTTGAAAAACTCTTTGCAACGTTACATATAAGGTTTTTTCTTTTTTTTTTTAGCATATCCATTGCTGTCCAAATTTGCAAGATCTGTGTCAAATACTGTATTTAAAATGTTTAAGTTTGTAATGTTCGTCTTTCAGTGAGAGTAATGTAAGCTAGTGGTGGTAAATGAAAAGAACACTTTATTCTGCAGTTCTCTGGGGTCGGATATTGATGTATTTTTTCTAGATCCCAAAGCAGATCAAATTATAGACTCTTGCAAAGACTGAGTGTTTTATTCATTGTGCAATCCCCCCTCTGTCCTTCCCACACAGGAACCATGGAAATACCACTACCCAACTGTGTTTGGGAACCAATACGTTGAACACGCTCAACTTCTCCAACTGAGGGACGACAGATGAATTATGGTGTTTGTATTTTAGAATAAAAGACTTTCCTGTGAAAGCACAGCGCACACCGACTCCTCATCCTCCCCTTTGTGGGACACATCACCGATGGCTCTGAATGAGAAGATGCAGTAATGGAAGTCCATGTGCCGTTCAGCACCGTAGCCATGAAGCAGCTCAAAGGGTAGGGTCTGCCGTGAGCTCGCCTCACCCTACCNCACCCACCCGACGCATTGTCCCACGTTGAAGCATAGTCCGCAGTCCCACCCGTCTCCTCAACCCTCCCGCTACACCACGGCATTGGAAAACGAACATGACGTTGTGCATTGCGAAGACGCTGTTTGATGTGTGATAGATATACCTCTGAGGTGTCAAGCGTAAAACCCGTGGAGCAATGAATGGCGGAAAGGACTGTGATTCGGGAGATGAGAGGCAGGCCATCCCTGTCCAGGTCCCCATCGGCTGGCAGCGAAAGGCAGAGCGTGGCGGAGGCGTCCTGTACATAAGGTAGGAAATCCCTGACTCTCTTGATTTTTAACCACTTAGTTCACAAAAACCATGAGAGTTTTTAGTCTTGTTTTCCTCTCTTTCAGTGACATTTTTCAGCTGCTCTGAATGTTGAAATGGATGGTATGGTCCTTTAAGTTTAAACTTAAATGACCATATTGTCCATTTTGCATGTTTGGGCCTAATATATTCAATTTTCATACATGTAACGTTACTGATACTCATTTCCCAAAACATACTAGTGGAACGGTGAATTAAAAATGTTTTTCCTACCTTCCAGACCTCCATTGGTTTCAGTTCATTCTCTATTAAAATCAACTTGTTGATACTGTAAACGTTCTTGGGATAGGTAATCCATCATCACCAACAAGACGTGTATTCAGGTTTTTTTAGAAGTTATGTAATTTTAGTGTTTAAGCTCAATAAAAAGCGTGGAGTGAATGTATGCCTCCACCGGGGAATATAGTCCCAAAAGAAGACCTGCGTTTATGGAAAAATTTAAAGGACCGTGACTTCATAAGGCTGTGTAACTATTAGCAGGAGAAACATGGATTTTTAAGGTGGGTGTATCACTTGAATATTTGATTTTGAAAGATTAAGAGATTTTGCAAAATATTAGGAAAGCTGAAATATGGTTTTATCCTTTGGGAAATGATTGCTGTAATGTAATATGTATGAAAATTGAATATATTTGGCTCAAACATGCAAAATGGCCGGTGTAATCCTTTAAATATTTTGTTTATGCTGAGGCTCAGAGATCCATAGATTTTGAACAGAATGCTACAATGCTGTTGAAAATGCCATCCAGCTGTTAATCCAGTCTCAATACCGTATTAATCTGAATATAGCTTCACTTCAGATTTATATTTTAATATAGGTGTACCTCAGATTGAGCATGCTTGTGCAGCTGCAGTTTGCAGGAAAGTATAAATATTAGAGTTGATCAAATTGGTGAAACAGGGAATTTGGCTAATGAATTTGATCGGTTGCAGGTGGCCGTGTCGTGTAGGAAGCGGGTTCGTTTGCTTTCCTGCAGATGAGCACCGATACACATGTATTTAAGAGCTACAATGAACTCCAGTTGGCTGGTGTCGGGTTTATTTTGGGTGTTGGAAAGAATCCTGTCGACTTCTGTGACCGTGGCCTGATACTGTCACTGCATGCTTGTATTTGCTCATGTTCTCTTACGTTTAAAGTGCGTATTTGCTCCGTAGATGTACAACCGTAGATCCCACGGTAGATATTGCGAGCCCCTTCTCGTTTCTCATTGGTTATAACCGCTTTACTGCAGATTTGTGTCTGATCGCATTCCTCATGTTTATGTTTTGCCCTTTTTTCTTTTTTTTATGGCTTCATAGTCAGGAATTGGCTGAAAATGAACAGTCTCTCATGTGGCCATATTGAAATAATGATAATGTGTATAGGGATCATTTTATTCAGCAGTTTCATGTGTGTAAAATGTGCAGAGAATCCTTCCTCACTCTGCATTATGGAACCATTAACCCTCCGAAATCGAAATTCATTGGTAAGTAGTGGGGCGTTTCAGTATCCCATGATGTTCTAAATGCTGTTTCAGAGGCTTTTCCCTTCTAATCACAATAAAAAACACACTTGAAGGACCATATCAATGGTATTGGCTAACCCACATACACATGACATTACTGCCAACCATTTCCCAAAACATACTACTGGAGCAGTACATTTTAGAATTGTTTTTCTTACCTCCCAGACTGCCATTGGTTTCATTTCATTCCATAAAAAGCAACTTGTAGAGATTTGAAACTTGCTTGAGATAAATAATCCATCACAGCGAACAAAGCATCTATTAAAAGACCATACTGGCCATTTGCATGTGTGAGCCTAATATATTCAATTTTCATACATGTTACGTTACTGACAGTCATTTTCCAAAGGATAAAACCGTATTTCAGCTTTCCTGATATTTTGCTAAATCTGTTAATCTTTCAAAATCAAATATTCAAGTGATACACCCACCTTAAAAATCCATGTTTCTCCGAATAGTTACACAGCCTTATGAAGTCATGGCCCTTTAAATTTTTCCATAAATGCAGGTCTTCTTTTGGGACTATATTCCCTGGCAGAGATATACATTCACTCCGTACTTTTTATACTTTTTATTGAGCTTAAACGCTAAAATTACGTAACTTCTAAAAAAAAAAAACCTGAATACACATCTTGTTGGCAATGATGGATTACCTATCCCAAGAACGNACTTCTAAAAAAAAAAAACCTGAATACACATCTTGTTGGCAATGATGGATTACCTATCCCAAGAACGTATCAACAAGTTGATTTCAAACCAATATTCTAATCCGATTCTAATCCGATTAGTCATAAATATATGAAAAATAGGGTTGTTTGGTGCAAAATGTCATCAGCTCTCAGCAGCTTCAAACCAGAAATTTGGATATTAGATAAGAAACCTTATTGATTAAATACAAATAAGTGCTAAAACACATCATATTTGTGGTTTGCAACGTTGCCAAATGAAGGCCGCGTCTTCTCACACCGATGCTGATGCCTGTTTTTTTCCGTGTGCAGTCCCAGTGGCTCGGTGCTGTCCAGCTTGGAGCAGGTGAAAACCTACCTGCTGACAGATGGAACCTGCAAATGTGGCCTGGAGTGCCCACTCATCCTCCACAAGGTAAGTCTCATCTGTGTTCATTTAGCCACAGTGGGTGGTTGGCCCTTTTTGAAACCATCTCTTAACACGTAGCTGTTGCAGAAGACTCTGAAATTAAAGATTAAGGTGGAAGTCACCCGTAAATGACGTTAAGTGGTGGTGTGTTAAAAATGGCAGCAGAGCGAGAGCCCCTTCATACTAAACGAGGTAAATGAATGTCAAAATTCTAACATGCCATTTTTAATGTTGGGACATTGTGAGGGTTCTTTACAGTATTTCACATTACACAGGATAAAATGACCAATTATCCCCCCCCGAAGCTCATTTTGTTCCCAACACCCGGTGTCTGCGTGGGATTTATAAGCCATTATCTGGCTGATATTGTCTCGTCTGGGAAGCTCCTACAGTAAGATTTAAGATACAGGGAATATGTTGACTTCTCTGCTCTATTATTTATGTTTTAATAAAGTAGATGCAACCTCCATCAGACCCACCGCGCTGACTTCCCTTGTACGTACACAACATGCTGATGCAAGAATGTGATTGATCAGATGTTCTTCTTCATGGTGTGATCCCCCTTGTTGGTTTGACCGTTTTGCTTGTTGCTGGTATTGTTCTCAGAGGATGTGCATTATGTGCTTTGACATTGTGGCACAAGCTGTGGAATATCACCACTTCGTGCTTTGGATCATCTCTGTAGCAGCTGATGCACGGTACACATTACAGTCTGCACGCTTTAGGTGGTGCAGAGCCCCAAGAGGCATATTTGAAGAAAATACAGCGTGCATCTCTACACCTTCCACATTAACGAACCAGCTACCGACTGACTGAACGACCCCAACCTAACCTGGCTGCACCAACTCCTGTTAACCCTTTGTTCTGATGTGCACCTATGATAATGAGCTGACTCATTTTTAGAATAATTTTATATCCTTTTCTTCCCATGTCGCTCACATCAAGGGCAGAATTTGATCGTTTGATTTTATTCAGTTTGATATTTCCAAAAAGCGAATATAAATGATAAAAACTAAGCTGAGTCAGTCAACATCAATTAAATAGAAAGAATTTCATTTATTTTCAAGGTAAAACCAAATCATTAAATGACATGTCAATGCGTGAAACTGGTACATTATAAGTTTTTCAGTGCACCTTTTGTTTCATTTACCAGGAAAAAAAATCGTGCATTGTTTTCCTCAGGTGTTCAACTTCGACCCAGGGGCAGCTGTCAAGCAGAGGACGGCGGAGGATGTAAAGGCAGATGAAGATGTCACCAAACTCTGCATTCACAAGAGGAAGCTGCTGGCTGTGGCCACGCTGCACAAGAGCATGGAGAGGCACCCACCTCTGACACTCAACAGTCCAGGGGGAGGTACGAGAGCTTATAAGTCATAAGGACGCTAACACTCAGAAATTAACCAAAATGGTATAACTTATGGTCCAGCGTCCAATGTGATGCCGTCAGTATAACTTTAATGTTCTTTGTTTGCCCTCAAGGTTCATCGTCTGTGGTCTCTGCACATTTGACATCTCAACGAGCAATAAGGACTAAACCTCACGACGGTCTGACCGGTGCCGCTGGCCCTGACTGCAAGAATCCTTTCAAGATAATGATGGCAGCTGGACAGCAGCAGCAGCAACGGCTCTACCCACCTCAGGAGATGGGTGGAGCCCAGCAGCATGAGCTGTACCCTGGGTATGCCAGGCAACAGAGGCTGGGCAGCGGGGAGCCGGGTCCCAAATCCCCTTACCGAGCAGGCTACGGAGGCATGCTGAGTCCCCCTCCCTCCAATGCTAAGCTGTACGGAGACGGCTCACAGTCTCCCAGATCAGACACCCTGGGAAGCCCCGATGCTTTTCCGAGGACCAATCCTTGTGGGTTCCCAGGAGCCGGCAGTCCCGGCTCAGCTTCTATCCATGGGAACACGCGAACGCCTCTTTCCCCGCCCAGCATGATGCTCCACAGCTCTCCTGTGGGCCAGCCGTCCTGTGCTATGGCAGGGAGGACTAGCACGCCCCTCTCCCCCACGGCCATTGCCAAAAGCCCAGTCATGAACATGACCATGCCTCGGGGGAATTTCCCCCCAGGGATCGATATGCCCCGGGCAGCATTTCACCATAAAACACAGCCCACCATGCACCCTGTTCCACCTCCACCATCCATACCACCTTCCTGCGCCCTTCAGAAAAGGCCAGTGACCTCTGAGAAAGACCCCTTGGGTATTCTGGACCCCATCCCCAGCAAGCATGTCAGCCAGCCTCCCGCCAATGCCCCAAACTCCTCAAACTTCCAGTCTAGCCTCCACTCTCAGGTACCAATGATGAATGTAAACATCCCCCCTCCTGTCATCGTTCCCTTGCCAAGCAACTTACCTTTACCCACAGCGAAGCCTGGGCCTGTGGGGCATGGCGGCCATGTTCAAAGGACTCAACAGGCTGGGCCGGCTTCTTCAATGTCCCCCTCCCCTGTCACTTCTCCTGTCCACATGGTTGGGCCCACCCATGGGAGGATGGAGGCCTCCCCCCATCGCTCACGCTCTTCCTCCACCTCTTCTGATCATGGAAACTTCGCCATGCCCTCAGGGCACCAGGCCCCGTGTGGCACCATGAAGGTCCCCCCTCGTTCCCCTAGGTCAGCTATGGGCTCTCCTAGACCAGCCATGCCCTCCAGCCCCTCCACCAACAAATCTGATGCTCTCCATCAGTACAAAGACCCACAGCTGCTGTCTGGGATGGGAAACTCCATTGGAACCCAGCAGCACAGCAACCCCATGTACTCACCCACCTCCACCTCCACCTCCTCCTCCTCCTCCTCCTCCTCCTCATCATCATCATCTTCCCTGGTCACCCCCAGCGCTTCCCAGAAGGGCCACCCAGGTCTCCTGGGGATGCCCCTCAACCAGATCCTCAACCAACAGAACGCCGTGTCCTTCCCAGCCAGCAGCCTCCTGTCAGCCGCAGCCAAAGCACAGCTAGCAAATCAAAACAAACTCGGCGCTGCTGGCAGCAGCACTGCTGGCATGGCTGGCGGCGCTGCTGGTGTGGCAGGCTTGGGGGCAGGTGGTGGAGGAAACGGAGGAGGCGGCGGGCACCCAGGCTCTCGAGGCATGGAGGGACACAGCACTTTAAACCCCATGCTCCCTCCCAACTCCAGCATGCTGCTCAACACTCCTGAGGGCCAGAGTGGCCGTGCAGCACTGAGAGATAAGCTGATGGCCCAGCAGAGGGACCCCCTACGCAAACGCAAGCAGTCCTCAGGCAGCGCCGCAGTAAACCACGACAACGGCAACAACATGGTCTACAACATGCTTAACAAACCGGGTATGGGAGGACCCCACATGCCAGGGCCCAGCGCCACAGAGCAGCTTCGCAAGGTGGGCCGGCTGGGAAATCTACCCCCAAACACCTCCATGGCCCAGCTCCTCCAGTCAATGAGCTGCCAGAGCTCCCACAACATGGTCACCAACAGCCACCGTCCTGGCCTCAACCCTGGCCCGGGACCAGGACCACCAGGACCTGCACAGCTGCACTACAGCGAAGGCACCTCAATGGCCCCTGGGGCCCCTCAGCAGAACCTCCTAGCCCAGCAGAGGCTGCGTGGTCAAGGAGACAACATGCAGCACTGCCAGAACATGGACTCCTCCAGGGGCCACCTGGGCCCTCGCCCAGGCCAGTTCCCTGACATGATGACTCAGATGCAGTCCTCATCCATGGGTAACTGTGGGCCTATGGGGCCTGGTGGTGGACCGTTGGGTCCTGATGGCATGCTGCTGGGACGCCCCAACGCTGACCCTCCTCCGCTGTCCCACCCCGGCCCTCACCTGTCACAGCAAAACCTGCTTCGTGTTATGGGGCGGACTAACATGGTGGTGATGCCACATAGAGGTGGTGATGGAAGCTGCACGCAGACCATCTCTGACACGGGTGAGACTTCCTCCTCCACTACATCAACTAACCGCATGACATGGAGGAAACTATTAACATGAAAACTTGGATTAATAAGATCTTAATAGTCAATTTTAATAATCACCATCCATTTGACACCCTCGTTACCCTTTCATTTAAAAATCACCCTAAAAATGTTGGTTTGTTGATCTTCCAGTCACTCCAGCCATCATTTGGAGGATGTTGTTGATGTCCTGTGCTTCAACAAGAACCTCTCATCCCAAATTTGACAAGCGAGTAGCTGAATAAATAAGCAGTTTTTATTGTTATAAGTGAATTAAAAGATTTAGAAGATGTGGGTGATAGGCCCCAGGCCTAGACGTAGCGTCTGAGCTAATGAGAGGCCCCTCATCTTTGGAAGCTTGGCTAATTGTCAGTCAGCCAGTGTTTCTCTTTGTTTTATTTGTACACTAACATCAGTCAATGGTGTAAGAATATGGAAATGGGATCTGCATCACGCTTTAAGGGAAGCAGCCCAGATAGGGCACTCTAAAGAGCTTCTTCCAGCTAGCTGGTCGCTATAGTAACCATGGACCCTGAATAGAGACCAGAGTGAAGCCTTTGAAGAGGGTTTAGGCCTGTGTGTGTGTGTGTGTAACACATACTGTGCGTGGTTTGTGTGGGTACATGTACATATGAATGCTTGTGTGACTGTGTGTGCATGTTTGTGTGTGTTTAAATCTTTTTTTTTTAATATCCAGCCTGCGGTGGGACAGGACTTTACGCATTTATGTATTCATTGTGCACCTGTGTGTCCTCATATGGTTTATAATGGAGGTATCACTAAGGTCTGCTGCAGGCCACCTGTCATCATCACCAGGTGCCCATTTATTGTGTGTTTTAAATCTTTTCCAGTCAGGTGGGTTTGTGTAGGTCAGGTGGGGGTAGAACATGACCCGTGCCCAAATCAGGTCAGGATGGGAGAAAATATTGACTCCATTTCAGATTTCAGACTATTGTAAGAGAGAGCTGCAAAGACTCCAGAATTGTTTATTTTATTGCATGTTTGAGACATGTTATAATTTACTGTGTTGAAAATGTATCGTCATACCTAAGCTGCCAGGCTTAAAGAACAGTTTCACTTATTATAAGCACACGCGCACACACACACACAGGACAGAAACTGAAAACAAACAAAATAATATCACAGCGGTGCAGCATTTGTTTCATTTTAATCCCAGGTTTGGCGCTGTTTTGGATTTAACAATTTAAAAGAGGAAGCAGAGCTTAAAATGAGTAAATCTTGGACTAAACGCTACCGTGGCAAAATCACATTTTGTGGCAATACAACCTCTGACTGTGGAGTAAACGCTGAAGGAAAGGAAAAACTCCAGAAACATGCTGGTCTGGTTCTTATTATGTAGAAATACATCGTCATTTTAAATTAAGTCTCACTTTCCTTTTTTCCCCTCAGTTTGGAGTGACCTATCACTCTTTGCACTATGGATGTATGGCCCAGTGAGAGTGTATACAGTGGTGAATATTTTGTGACCAAATGGCAGATGTTTTGCCTCTGAGTAGCCGTGTGGATTTTCTCATACTTGAAGCTAATTTGGGCGACACATTAGTTATCTTAAGAGCACTGAAAGCTCTTTGAAAGTGGCTTCTTAGCATTAGCCTCTACCCATCTGTTTCTAGACAGCTAGCCTTCTTTGAATGCTCCCTCCCATCCCCACCCAGCAGGCTAAAATCACACCGCCCAAACCTCATAACCCCCACCCCTATCCACACACCCATCTCCCCCAACAAGCTTCCTGGCAGCGGACAGCACCACCAATCATCACTCGGTTCCCATGGCAACCTCCCCCGGCAACAGCCGTCACTATATCATAGCAGTGGATGAGGAAGGGGGGAGGGGGTTGGCCAAGTCGCGGCTCTCAGCATTAGAGGATAGAGAGAGAGAGGCGAAGAAAGAAAAGAGGGAAAAATAGAGAACACACACAGCTGCCCTTGAGCTACGTAGCATCGCACCAGCTGCTCCAGTCGCCACACACACACACACGCTCTGAGCAGAACATTATGCTTAGGAGATCTTATGTTTTGCAGGGCATTGTCCGCATAATATTGCTGCAGGGCTTTTTCTTCTTTCCGTGATACATGTGTAGCCTTGATTTATTTTCTTCATGTTCGTCCTTGTTGGCTTCGTTTGTTTGCTTGAAACACGCATCTGGTCTCATGTCCTGTTAAGTTTGGATGCAACAGATTGTTGTGACTCTGTTACTTTGAAAGTCGCGTTGTGGAGAAACTCTGGCCTGCCACAGACTTTCTCTTTTTTTTTTTTTTTTTTTTGCTGCTGCAATAAATTTGAGAAGGTATAAATTATACCAAATCACCCTGCAGAGAGGAATATTTTGCTCATACTGAAAAAGAAAGATACCAGATAACCACACTTGATGTACAGTTTATTTTTATAGAAATTGCATAATATTCACACATTGCTGATTGTAAATCCTTTCAAAGATGCTTATTAACACATGGGAATGTGTCAATTTTTGACAATTTTCACAAAAAAATGATCAGTAAATAATCACACTTTTAAAATAGTTGCAGCCCAACTATTTTGAAAGTCAGGGAAATAGCATCTCACTGAACATGAGCTGTCGTAGATGCTTGTAAAAAAAAATAAAAAAAAAGGTCTTTGTCCCATGCAGGAAACCCCTCATCCCTTGGCTGCGGCATGGTCGGCCTTCAGCCGCACGTCAGCAGCAGCGGAGGTCAGATGTACCAGCAGAAGCTCCACCAGGGCATGCAGCAGGGAGTTTCCTCCCATCCAGCCTACCAGGCCCAGCAGCACTTCTCTGACAACCCACCCTACACAGACGGCAACAACGCTAACGCCGCCTCCATGGCCTGCCTCTACCAGAGCTACCAGGTGGGGTCGCGGTCACAAATCCTGATATTTTAGGGATAGTAGCGAGTTTGATATTTTAATGAAAACATGTTGTTGCCCTTTCTGTCATGTCCACAGCAGGGGATAATGTCACACTCCCAGTTCGGAGACGGGCAGCATCGAGAGCTTCAGTCCCAGGGTGAGGGGCTCCAGTCAGGTACGCCCGGCCCCGAAAGGCGCCCCAGTGGCGGCCCAGAGTCGGTAGATGCCATCTACAGAGCTGTGGTGGATGCTGCCAGCAAAGGCATGCACGTTACCATCACAACCACTGTGAGCGGGACGACGCAGGCGAGTCCGGTGCCTGCCCTCAGTGCCATGAGTGCCTTTACCGCCTCCATAGGCGANGACGACGCAGGCGAGTCCGGTGCCTGCCCTCAGTGCCATGAGTGCCTTTACCGCCTCCATAGGCGAGCCAGTCAGCCTCCCCCAAGCTGTCAGCGCCGTTCTGCATGGGCACCAGGAAGGGGAGACATTAGCCCAGCAACCCAGACCCAGGCAGGCGAGGCTGGGACGGAGTCAGAAGAGCATGGATCCAGGGAAGAGCACTCCGGATGGCCCCGAGGCCAACAACTACTTCCGTTCCCCTGGCCGCGGGACTCCGAGGGGGCAGTGGGATGGGGAGACACAGCACTGCGGAGGCTTCGACCCTCAAAGCAACAACAACGCCTGGGGTGGGGAGGAGTTTCTTGAGTGCTCCACCCAAGTGAGGAGTAGTCCTTTTATGGAGAGACCTGCTAGTCTGGCCCCCGCCCCACCCTGCCCCACTGAGGGGTCCAATGACCACGGATTGACCATGGCCCACGAGAAGTCCTTTCTTGACGATGGCTACCGCTTCAATCACTGCAGCCGGACACCAACCAACTACAAGGAGCGTCTGGAGCAGACAGTTGAACGCTGCGCCCACATCAACGGTGCCACGCCCCACTTCAGTACCCGGGTTTACGGAGAAGTCCTCGGCCCCCCACGGCAGGAGCTAACGGGGGATGNCCCACTTCAGTACCCGGGTTTACGGAGAAGTCCTCGGCCCCCCACGGCAGGAGCTAACGGGGGATGACCAGTCGCCCGGCTCCTCCACCAGCCTGGAGGGACCTCTGGCTACAGCCAAAGACTACAGCCACTATAATGGGCATTTCAACGGCATGGCGCCCAGCCCCTCGGACACAAAGAGCCTGAGCAGCGAGGAGGACCTGCGGCAGCCAGACTCGCCGTCCTCAGAGCTGCTTCACTACAGGTCTAGGACCTTCAACATGGGAGAGCTGGTCTGGGGCCAGCTGAAGGGCTTCCCACCCTGGCCTGCCAAACTGGCCGGGGATGAACAAGTGCACAGTGCTGCTATGCAGCTGCGGGAGCAGGCCAAGGTGAGAAAACTGCTCTGTGACCACCTGTCACTTTTTACCTGCCAGCTTCAGTTTTCAAACAAGGTAAGACTGCAGAACCATAGCTGAAGGCCTGCAGTGTTCCATTAAAGCCATGGAGGTAGCATTTTAGCTCCTTTAACTTCTTAGCCATGATAAAACTCCAAATATTTTAGGTAACAATGATTTATTCCTGAGCTCTGAAAGTGGGAAACTCAAAATATAATTTTTTTCTTCTCCATTCACCGTCATTGCAGAGTGAAGCTGATCCCAAAATCAGGCTGAAACGTACAGGAACAAAAAAAAAGATGATAAAGTAAGAAGTGTAATGTGAAGTAGGGCAGGAAACGAGCCTTTTATTTTGTCCACTGGCCATGGTGGCAGATGGATTCTAGAACGCTCCAAACACTTCCACTGGTCCACCTGCCAAATCTGAAATTCCGAATAGAAGAGCAGATCTCAACGATGGCTGCCAAACTGTTAGACGAGACAAACCCGTAAACCGCTGATCCAAATTTACAGCATTTTCCTTGTGTTTAGTGCTAATTTCTCAGCCTCGTGAAAAGTCCTCTGTGCACTCAGGTGTGTTTCTGTCTCCATCCAGGTCGAGCCAGACAAGCTAAAAACACTAACACACGACTTGGAGGCACTTGACCGAGCTGCCAAAAGAAACCTGAAGTAAGTCACCAGAAAAACTGATGCTGACATATGAAAACCACGTATATCCAGTTTGATAATGTTTCCTCTCATTCCTAGAACTGAATATTTCAGCGGATTATTTCTCCGAATGTCTGTTTTTAAAGTCTCTCTGTCGTCTCTGCTGAAAGTTGCAGCTTTAATCAGATTAAGGCGTTCACTTTACTCACATTACTGCCTTAATCGCGTTGTAATTGGATGACTGAATTATTAATGTGCGTGTAAACATAGTCACTGACGACTCTTACCTCGCTGCTGTTCTGTGGAAGTGTCGCCCCCTAGTGGAGGTTTCACATGTTAGGTGTTTGATTCTTGTCGTTGAGCCTTCCGTCTCTTTGAACGGGAGCATCAGCTTCCACAGCAGAAATGTAAACTGTGAATGTTGTCCAACAGACCAGGGAAACTGAATAATCATTTGGAAGCTGCTATCCACGAGGCCATGAGCGAGCTGGATAAGATGTCGGGCACAGTGAGTATCGACACCTCTGCTGTAATCCTTCCTTCCTCATCTCTCCTTACCTGTTTCTCCTCTTCCTCCCCTCCATTCCAACTATCTCCAGAAGAGATCAGGAAAGCATTTTTCTCTCACCAAGCATCGCTTTTACTTCCTGTCCACAGCACAATATTCTCTCTGTCTGTCATCAGATCCCGTCGAGGGATCGTCAGGTGAAGCTCCCCAAGCCTAAGAGGAGGAAGATATCCAGATAACATTGAATGTGTCATCCTCAAAGCCTTTCGGAGACTTTGTCCGTTCAGCCTCGATGCGATCTGAGCTCTCTAACAGGTGCTACACATGGACTTTTAGTGGTACATCGTTTGTTCCATGACATCAACTTGACTTAATGACTGACCACAGAAGGTGCTGGAAATTCCAATCACCAATACAGTTTTAACTGTAAAAAAAGAAAAATAGAGGGAAAACGTCAAAACGGTTGCAATTTGTCTACAGCTCACTGAATTATTTTTTTCTAGTATAAGATAGTCAAAAAAAAAAAAAAAAAAAAAAAAAGCTACGAGCATTACCTTACATATTTAAGAAAAATAGACAGTCCAAATATTTCTGATACATTTTCAATATGTATATAGATAATCCTGAAATTTCATGTTATTAAGAATTGTATGTAAATATTGTACAATATCATGTACAAGCATACCTAATGCACATTTTATCTTTTATTGTACAAAAACAAAGCAGAAGTGTACCAATGTCTTGGTTTCTATTCAGAAATGCGGTTGCGTTCGGCCGCATGCATAGGATAAATAAGAATACAGCCTAAAGCTTTTATATGATGAACAAAGATGAGCTGTTTTTTTTCGGTGAGGGAACAGCAGCGGAACAGGCATGAGTTTGTGAGTTCTCCATTACGTCACACCACTTAAGTGTTCATGTGTATTAAAAAAACACAGAATGAACTTTACCAGCTGAAAGTGTTCAATGTTCTGCAAAGCATGCTGGGAAACGATCCCCAGCATTTTGATTAATCCTCATCTAGTTGAAGTTTTTGGGTTTGCCAATTATTGGAACAGTTACCTGCTTTTTTTTTTTTTTTTTTTTTTAAAAGGAAAAATCCACCCATTTGGTGACATTTGTTGCTTTCCAGGAATTAATGTTTTTTACTTCATTTTTCCCATTTATGACCAACCAACCAAAAGCAGTCAGTCCATTCTTTCTTCAGCTGGAAATGTCAAAAAAATGTTTCTCCATTTCATATATGAGCATTTATCCTGTTTGGCATTAGATATATGATTAATTGATAGTGAATAATCGTGAGTTGCAGCACTCGTTTCTTTTTTTGTTTGGTCACTCATGGCACTTCCTGCCACTGAGGTTGTAGAAATGTTTCTCTGTGCCCCTCGTGTGTCGGCCGTGAACTTTGAGTGTGACAGTAACACTGATGTTTTCCATCGCTTGAACATTTTCTCTTCTCAAACTCAAGTCGTGCAACAGGAAGAAGAGATGTGGAAGCTTCATCACCGAAACGTTTTTGGGTGGATTTTTCCTTCAGCTAAAGACTTGCAGGCTGCGTTGATGAAAACTATGATTTGGTTGTTGTGATTCTGTTCTTGTGCTCGTTTGTACAGTGATATAGAAATATTTTTTGCGTTACGTAGTCATGTTGCCACAGCTTTAGCTTTAGGTAGAGTGAGCAACCACAGAGGAAAAGTCTAGATAAGGAACACTAACTCGGTTTTCAGGAGCGGCGAAAGCATTTCTCGCAATTAGGGGCCTTATGTTTTATTTCTTTTTTTTTTTTTGTTGTTTTGCTTATTGTAAATTATTTATGTACAGTACTCCATATTTATTTTAAGCTTTACAAATATGCTAGATGGCAATAATACTACCAAGAGTTGAGAACTCAAGCCTTATATGTGTATATGTATGTTTTTGTTCTTTTTTTTTAACAAACTAGTATATTCAGCCCGTTACGAACATCATGTTCCCTTTATTTAAGACATGAGCGTTACAGAAACCGTTTCGACAGTGAAACCACGTTACTTCTGTCTGCATCACACACTATTTATGAATATGCACATCTGAAAAGGCAGACAGCGTTTGCGTTTGTAACACTACTAGCTAAGGAAGTTTGAAGCCGAAAAGTCGCCCGATCAGTCTGAAAAACCAACCATGACTTGCAGTATTGGAAACTCCGGATCAAAATAAACGTTACAGCTGCTCAAGATCAAAACTCAGTGTGAACCCTGAAATCACTACAGAAATATCAAGTGCAATAGTAACCCATGGTAACGATCAACCACTCAGAAAACACTCTGCAACCTTTACAAGATCCTTTTGTCATTTCTAAAATGTCAGTATCTTTTCGCTTTGTGCTGAAGATTTTCCTCATCTCAGAATCATAAAACAGAAATTATGAATGCTACTCTTTCGGCTCCTCAACATTTCAGCCAAAATTTTCTGGATTACAGTAAATTATGACACTAGAAATGCATTAAAATGGCAAAGAAACCGTCCATTTACAAAATTTTGCTAAATTCTGGGATGAGGGAATCTTCACCTGACAGGTTTCTCCATGTGTGTGTTCACACCTCTAACAATCTTATGAAGTTGTACTGTAATTTCTTATGTACTTTCACAAAAAAACTTTTATTTGTGTGCATTGTGAAAAACATCAGGACATGAAGAAAAGCGGCGCCTGTTTTTTCTCTGACTCTGAGAAATCAAAGCAGCAAATCCCAGCAATTTGGAGACATTTTGAAAAATATTGAATATTTGTAAAAATCAGAAGTTAAAGCAAGTTCTAATGTCAAACTTTTGCTGAGATTATCCACCCTTTTCAAAACATCCTGCCATTTTTTTGACGTGCACACTTTGAAGAACCTCACAGTTGAGTCTTACTGTAATCCGCGGTCAGGAAATCCTCCGGTCGTCTCAGATTGTGGCGTTCAGTGTGGAGAACACGTGAGCTCTTTCGGTAAAGTTCATTCTGCCTCCTCCCTCGTTTTTGTGCAATGACATGCAGGACCCAGTCTCCTGTTGGGAACCCATGTGTTAAGGATCTGTTATATTGGTTTCATGTTATTTGTGGTCAAGAGTTCAAAGCATTTTTTGTGTTTGAGATGGTCTGTGCAGTCTGTTTTTTCCTCCATCTGTGATTGTGTGTGCGTGCGTGCGTGGTGAGGTGGGAATGATTTTTATTTTTTCATTTCTTCCCTCGTTCACTCTCTAAATCTCATTTCCCTTCTTCCTCTTCCACCCTTTCGTTGTCAGTATTTTATTTTTCAACTTGTAATTAAGTATATATTTTCTCACTAATATATACTTTACAAAACATAGACTTGCGTGAAGTATGACGTGCACTTGATTGCTCTTTTGTTTTTCTTTTTTGCATTAATGTGGGTTAGGGATAGTTTGTCAGTCCATTATTTTGAAATTGTTTGGACTTTTTTTAATGGTTTGATGTAAGCAGCATTTTTTTGTAAATATTGTGAAACATTACAGGTCATGCAGTGATGTAACATTCTGAACAATGTTGCACAGATGTTTAAGATATTAAAAACATGGTCACTCTTACTTGAATAACTGTGTTACGTGTTTTATTTCCCCTTGTTTCCTGTTTCCCTGATATTTTCAGATTAGTTTGAAATAAATATATAAATATAAAATAAATATTTTTAATATAAAGTCGTTTTGAGACTTAAAATGTCTTTAAATTTTACTAAGTTTAATTTCAAGCATTGATGCTGAAAGGCATTGTTTCTTGTTGAACACCGCCCTCTCGTGGCCAAACAGTGGAATGAAGAGACGGTGCAGCTTAAGTAAAATTCATCAAATAAAAACTATTTCCCACTTAGGAAGAAATAATATACGGTAATAATTTGCATAAATAATTTAAATAACTGGAATTTTAGTGTCAGGTATTGTAAGAGAAGAATATGTTGCATTATATGTATGATGATGGAGACGAGTTACAAAAAGTGTCATTTTCAGCCACTCTCCATTGGACTAACGTTCTTTGCTGCCATCTAATGGATATTTGGTGGTATTACATGCACCAATGTATAATTACACATACGATTGCTGTTATCTGGTATGGAGACCAGTTAAGTGTCCTTATCAGACACGCATTAGACTGACTTTCTATGGCGCCATCTGGTGGATATTTAGTGGTATTACATGCATCAAGGCATAATTGCACAAACTAAAGCTGCTTTCACCTCTAAATCTTTCTCTCAGCATTTGATGTTTGGTTGGTTTTCTTCTTCTTCTTCTTCTTCTGGATTTTTGGCATTTGACAGCTTTGAGGTGCATTACCGCCATCTTGGTTTGTTTTTTTGTTTTGTTTTGTTGTTTTGTTTGGTTGATTTTTTTTTTTTTTANATTTTTTTTTTTTTTTTATTTTTCTTTTAATTAATTGAACAAATCACAATAGCGTTCTCGCGATGTTCTCGCGATTGTTCAGTTCTCATGGAACCTATCGCGATAGTTCTTGCGATAGTTCAATTCTCACGATAATTCAGTTCACTGAACTCTCGTGATAATTCTCGTGATAGTCCTCGCAATAGTTTCGTTCCCGCGATAGTTCTGTTCTCATGGAACTATTCGCGAGATTATACCAAAGAAGACGAGATTCATCATGGCGGCTCGCTGCTGGTAGCTTTAACCAAACCAAAAAAAGCCACGATAAACTTCAAACACCTAAAAACGTGGTCAGTATTTTATCATTCATAAACTATAAAGTTTTATATTAATCCTCTAAACTAAAAAATTAAATCCAGGTGTTATACATTCGCCTGAAACCGTTTTTACTCACTTAATTCTTATTTAAAGAGACATATCGGCTCTAGAGAGCGCTGTTTAGTCATTTTTAACCTTACTCCTAAATGTTTGTATGAACCTACAGAGTTCAGTAATGTGATGTTTAATTGTTTAAAATTCCACATGACAAGATGATGCCAGCCAGATAGACTGAATGAATGAATAATTGAATGTTATCCCAGATAAAGTGAGGAGAGTGTAGATATACAGTTTCGCCACTAGAGGGAGCCAAATCACAAAGATGCAGAAAAATATATAAGGACGGAGAGAGAAATGTCAAAATCTTACTTAGTGCAAAATGTTTGGAAATAAAGTCACCTTCTCATTTTCTTCTTATTCTTTTTGTTTATTTGGTTGCTTAAAATGGATTTTCGTTGTTTTATACCTCTTAGTTCACTTATTTTTCTTGTTTCTGATGAAACACTCACTGTCAGGATCACTGCTACATAAATTTCTGAGATGTAGACGCCTGTAGAAAGCCCTGTGTTTTTCTTTCTCATTTATTTATAACCTAAAATATATATATACAAGGTCCCAGTCTGTGGGCTTCTTTCTACACCATCTTTGTCTTCTTCTGTCTGAAAACAAACCTTGTGTCATATTTATTTCCATCCTACAGCATGCAAAATGTTTCAGATCTCTCTCTCTCTCTCTCTCTCTCTCTCTCTCTCTCTCTCTCNTTTTTTTTTTTTTTATACCAGTTGGCCAGTTAATGTTACTACCAAGCCAGTCAGAAACATATTTAGAGGATCAGAGGTCAGGTGTCATCACCTTATATTCCTGATGTTATACAGCTGCAACCTCTTCACGTTCCTGTCCAATTATATATAAATACATATAAATGTTGAAGCATTACATTCAGATAGAATTTAATTTTTTTTCCCAGTAACATTATGATGCTGTATTGTGGAGCAGACAGTGTACTGTGGGGTCTCTGTGTATTGTACCTGTTAAATGGTCACACCTCTGTGAGCGTGGGAAAGTCCTGCTGAATCAGCAGCCTGTGGTTTTTAGCGTCCCCCCTCGCTGTTTGATCTCCTACCAGGTTATTTGCTCAGCTTTGTTCTGGGTTAAACATAAACTGCTTTTCCTGCAGATCCTGCTTCTGTTCTTCATTACACCACCTGCAGTAAAAAAAAAAAAATTCTCCTGCTTCTCCATCAGAAATGATCATTTTGGGTCACTAAAATATGTGTTCCACCTAATTTATCTTCTATCTGGATTTTAATGTACTCTGGATCTATCAGTGCAGGATGAACACACTTGTTGATTTGTGTGTGTCTGAGTATTTTTATATTGCACAGACTTCAGGAAGTAACCACAGCCCTCTCATACAGAACATATGTAGGTTTGAATTCCAATTCTGTCACATAAACATGCATTCTGGCCCAAGCCGCAAAGTCACAAACTATATTCTGTCAGATAAAAACACATAAATCTCTTGTAGAACATCCTTGTTGTTCTCGGTTCTCTATTATTTCATGTCCAAAAAATGTGGCATGAAACTTTAATTTTTTTTTTTATTATTTTTTTTTTTTGACTCATGCAAAGTTGCTGTTCTCTGCTAAATACCTGCAATCTAAAACTTAAAACGAAACCCCAGACTTTAAATTACATTTGGGCCTGTGTGTGCGAGAGACACTTTGATTTTTCACTGGAAAGGCGATCAAACAGTCACCAGCAAAGTGGTGGGTAGAGTTAAGACGCTTCAGCAACAACTGCCAATTTTAGCCACATTGGATGGGCGGTGGGTGTTAATTTCCCACCATAAATACAGCTTCCAAAGGCCAAGTCAGGAAAGCACCACTTTAATTTACTTACTTGGCAATTAAAAACACAGAACATGTTTGCATGTGAGGAAAAAATTCACAAGTAACAGGGAAAAGTAAAAAGAAAAATGATTTAAAATATCATGAACTGGCTGTTTTTGGTGATGAAACCATTGAAATATGTTTTAACATTTACGTCTGCTGATTATTTTGTTATTATAGTGTCATGTTAACATTTTTTGTGCAGATTATGAGGTCACTACAATGTCAGATAATGGGGATCCAGAAAGAATGAAGGGGGCTCTGCACAGGGCCATAACTAAGCTTTCAGAAATACTGAGGTCCGGGCCACCCCATCCCTGCAGATCAACAACAAAAATATATAAAATATAACACTAATTGGGATGTTTAATTGTGAAACTGTTTAATTATATCCCTGTAAGTTTTATCGTTGTTTAAATCTAGCTTGTCTCATTTTTCTTGTTCTTTCCAACTCTCAGGTTATTTCCGTCTGGAGAATCCCGGTGGACTGGACCCGCCCTCTGGATTACAGAGATGAACTGTGAGTAAATAACAGTCATTAAAGTTATAAATTTGTCTTATGTCACACTTTACAGTTTATTTAATTATTTCTCATGCCTCCGTCTCTTTGTCAGTCACTTCCTGCTTCTTTTCTCTCCATTTTTTCATTTGCTTTCATTCTCTTTTCAAAAACCTGTCAAAATGAAACAAAAATTAAAGTAAAACATGTCTGCATATTTAGCACATTCCAACCACTCAGGCTTTTTAAGCATGTGAAGCATGTCGCTTTTATGCTGCAGCGTTTTCTAAGCTTCTGCCAGCTCACCGGAAACAATTACAATCCTGCATTTTGGAAGTGTGAGGGATTATCATCTAGGTGGAAAACAGACGTGATCTATAAAATATATAAAATCTCATTCACAGCCACCCACAGAGACGCAGGAGAAAAGGAAGAGTGGAGATAAAGAAGATGAAGCTTCTGTCAGCAGCTTGTAAAGGAAACAGATTCATGTTCAGCTGAAGGCAGATGAGCTTTTACGTAACTGGCAGATAAATCGTTTTGCAAAAGGAATATAATTTAGGAGCAGAATTTCCAAATGTAGAAAAAAAAGATGAAAAATGCTTTAAATGGGCAACAAGTAAAGTTTTTGCTCATCAACAGCTCAAAATGACTGTAATAGAGCATATTTAAGGAGGTTGGTTAAAGGACCATACCATCCATTTTGCATGTTTGAGCCTAATTTTCATATGTTACATTACCGTATTTCAGCTTTCCTGATATTTTACAAAATCTCTTAATCTTTCAAAATCAAATATTCAAGTGATACACCCACCTTAAAAATCCATGTTTCTCCTGCTAATAGTTACACAGCCTTATGAAGTCACGGTCCTTTAAATTTTTCCATAAACGCAGGTCTTCTTTTGGGACTATATTCCCCGGTGGAGGCATACATTCACTCCACGCTTTTTATTGAGCTTAAACACTAAAATTACATAACTTCTAAAAAAACCTGAATACACGTCTTGTTGGTGATGATGGATTACCTATCCCAAGAACGTTTACAGTATCAACAAGTTGATTTTAATAGAGAATGAACTGAAACCAATGGAGGTCTGGAAGGTAGGAAAAACATTTTTAATTCACCGTTCCAGTAGTATGCTTTGGGAAATGATTGTCGGTAACGTTACATGTATGAAAACTGAATATATTAGGCTCAAACATGCAAAATTGGTGGTATGGTCCTTTAAGTTCTGGATCAAAGTATCTGATATAGCAGTAAACAAATAAGTTTCTGTAACCGTAGTTTCGTGGCGTTACCGTCTGACAGCTTAATCCCACAGGAAAGATAAAAATCTGTTTCATTTCAGGACACAATGATCCACGTGAACGATGCAGATCAGAAACATGCAATTACGCTGAAAAGCCTCCGTCAAACGTGTAAGTAACATTTTCCTCATCAGCACGGCAGCTAATTACACTCTGACATGACATGATTTACAAAGCCACAATAACACGGTTTAGCTGTAAACATGACGTCTGCAGAAAAGTCACATCTGTAAGAAGTATCTGATTATTTATGAATTAATTTATAACAACACTAAAAATATATATGTCAGTCAGAACCTAAACACTGTAAAAGCAGTACTTAGTAAAGGATTGATGGGATTTTTTTCTGCCTGATTAAACCTTAAGAATCTCCACAAAAAAGCCAAAACACACAAGATCAATTACAAAGAGTTTAATCCCAAAAATACTTTTTTCCCATTTTGGCATGTAGTACATTGTTTGGTCTTGGCTGTAACATTATACTGTATATTTTACATTGTCTGGCTGTCATGCAAAGATGAACAGAACTACTGAGAACGCTGCTTTCAGGTCTCATCAGATTTACCGAGAATGAAATTCCAACTGAAAATAAACATTCACGTCTTCCTTCTGGTAGGAAGCACGAGTAAGAAATGTGGGATTCAACAAATAAAAACAAAAATAAAATCATAAAGTTTCATCCAAGCCAAATAAAAAAAAGCCTTTTATCTTTTCTCCAGTATTTTTTCTGTTTTGACATGAACGCAGCATTCCAGTCTTTGTTAGCTAAAGCAACCATGAGACATTCAACAGTCCAAAATGGAGAGAAAATGCTAATCTCAGAGATTTGATGTTTTTATGAGTTAGTGGAGCTGCGGTGGTTAATAGAGTTTAGATTAGAGGATGATCTGTGCTAAATGCAGCTACTAATTTGGATAAAAATATTCCTCACACAGCACATCATGGTGTTTAACCATAACTCATTCAAAGCAGGAAAGATTCATCATTAAATATCTTTCAATAAGAGGATAAAGTCTTTACACACTGTAGGAACAGTTGAACAGGTTCCAGCCCGTCAATCTGTCTGACTTCATCGGAAGACATTATTTTCTCCTTGTCGTTGTGTCCCATCAGATCCACAGCTCTGATCACAGCCTGGAGTTACTTTTGTTGGAAGAAGGATGGAGGAAAGTTCCGAACAGTTGATGCAAACAATCAAAACAGTCAAAATCAAACAGTCAATGAAGAAATGATCAGTTCCTGATCAGACAAAGACGCAGCTGAGACAGAATCAGATGTTCAGAGAGCTAAAAACATGGCACCAGAGGACGTGTAAATTCAGGCTGAGCGATGGAACTAGATCGTTAATCCATGTGTGTTACAAACATTTTCCTCCGTGCTCTGTACTTTGACAAAAAAAATTTAATAGACATCGTGTTCGCTGTGATGGATTATCTGTTTCAACCACGTTTCAAGCCTCTACAAATTGATTTTATAGCCTATTGGAATGAAGTAGGAAAAACAATTCTAATATTTACCACTCCAGTTATTTTGACAATGGTTGATAGTAATGTAATGTATTGGGCTCAAACATGCAAAACTACTGGTATGGTTCTTTAAATAAGTAATTTACACATTCTTAATTTCTTTTATTCAGTTAGGGGGGATTACATTGTAATCACAATTTTGAGCAGAATGTGGGAATAATGACATGCTCAGCCCTACTTTTCCATACAAGGTAGATTTTGTGAACTGAAACGAGCATTGAACCAATCTTTTTTTAAAAGTTGAGCTTTATCCTCTTAAGCTATGATTGCCATTAGGCCAAGAAATTGACCGAGAAGTTTAAAGTTCAAGTTTAGATCTAAGTCGCACATAATGTATGTTTTCAGACCTGTCTAAACCCCATTTCACCAGTTTAGTTTACATTTTATTGGCATTTCCAAGTGATGGAAGCACTGGAGGAGACAGAGAGCGGTGTGTGTGTGTGCGTGTGTGTGTGTTCTCAGGGGAATCCTCTTTGGTGTAACATCACCTCAAAGTGCCTGCTATCTGCGAGATAAACATCAGTATCTGCTTCAGCGTGTCTCTAATCACATTTACTACAGTCTCACATCTGTGCACAGCCGGATCTCTGCTGTACATCCACAGAGCAGCAGCCCGATCAGATGTCTGATCCACAACAATCCTATATTCCCACAGTGGGTGCCTGTTGACGTAACAGAAACATAATATGACAGTAAAAAGAGGGTAAAACGGTCGTCAATCAAGATTTATGCTTTTTTCCCTTCTCATTAAACTTAGATGATGTACTGTGAGTTGCTTCATAGTTGTTCTCTGAAATAAAAGGGTTTGTAAAATGGAATTTCACTGGGCTGAGCTTCTTATTTTAATATTCACAGGGCAACAGGCCCTGTGAATATTAAATATCAGCTTTATGGTGACATAAGAAGTGGCTGTTGTCTGGTAAAGTTGGTAAAGTTATTTATTCAACGTGTAGAGGAGCATAAAAGATTATTTTATGCTGTATGAAAATCCCCCAAATTAAAACTTTTTTTATCATCAGTTCTGTCTGAACCTCCTTGTATGTCCAGTTATCTCATTCTAAATTTATTTAATCCCCAAAATATTTTTTCCTCATACTATAGGGTGAAAAAAACCTTATTTCTCCAATTTCAGAGATTTTCATCATTTAACAACCTGACAGGAATCGTTCTTCAAAATAAATACTTTAAAACTTTTGATACTAGTGAAACTTTTACTGCTAATACTTGTTTGCTTTGTAATGGAGTATTTTTCCATTGTGGTATTAGTAAAATACTTCAGTACTTCTTCCACTATACTGACTATGGTATTATCAGGATAAAATCCCTACAAGACTCTTACATTTTGCAGTGACATCCGATAATATTCTTATAATAAAGATTTTTTTTTTTTTTTTTTNTTTTTTTTTTTTTTTTCAGTCACTGCCGCTTCTTCTTCTGCTTCAGCGACTTTCTCCTCTTTAGTATCATCTCATACAGCTTGTCCATCCCTTCATCCAGACCCTCTCCTATGATGGCGCAGGCCGGCTGGACGTGGTACGGCGTGGAGGGGCTCAGCTCGGTCAGGGCCAGCTGCCTCTCGATCTCCTCGACATCCAGCGCCCGCGGCAGGTCCTGCTTGTTGGCGATGACCAGCAGCGGGGTCCCCTGGTTTTCTGAGAACCGGGTGATCTTGTGCAGCTCCGTCCGAGCCTCCTCCAGCCTCTCAGCGTCCACGGAGTCCACCACGTACACGATGCCGTCCGTGCAGCGGCTGTAGGGCTTCCAGAGGGGGCGCAGCTTCTCCTGGCCCCCGACGTCCCAGAAGTGGCAGCTGATGCCCCTGGAGGCCCCCGCGCCTCCAAGCCGGATCTTCTCCGTGTTGAAGCCGATGGTAGGCACTGTATTAACGAATTCATTAAATTTCAGCCGGTACAGCACCGTGGTTTTTCCCGCTGAGTCCAAGCCGAGCATCACTATGTGCAAAGACTGGAAGGCGGCCAAATTGGAGAAACTGTTCCCCATCTTGCAGGCTGTGAAGGAGAGAGGCATGCACCCTCCCAGCCCCAGGAGCAAGCACGATCCCCGCAGGAGGCGATTAAATGTCCCAGGAGGAATCCATGGCGGGTTGTTCCCTGCTGTCAGTCAGTGTGTAAGGTCACAAAAAGGCGAAAACGCACAAAATCGTCTGAAGTGCACCTCACCTCTCCGGTTCAGCAGACGCGGAGGGCGCAGCCCCTCGTTGAACGGCGGCACTCCGGCAGCCAGACAAGCTGCAGCATCCCTGGACTCACTCCAACAGCATCAGGCGTCTCACAAACACCAGACCAGCAGCGATCCACCGTGCGCAAAGCTCTCCAAATGCGCAAATTACGCCAAATGTCACATCACGTCCCCGCGTGTCCGTGTCTCCAAAGTGCGTAGCAGCTGCTTTCATGTGAAAACACACACAAGTGCTCACGCGTGGATCAGGTTGCCATGTAAAGCTGCGTCAAGTCAGGAAGAAAAAAACACAAGTATGACTTCTGGTTTAGAGAAGAAACTTCGAAAATAAAAGCCGCTTTAAAAACACCTAAAACGCAGCTGATGAGCTAAAAGAGGATTTTATTTTGTGGTTGACGTGTTGTTTCCTGTGAGCAGACAAGCTGAAAGTTTGACTCCTACTGGCTGAAATATGACAGCAACATTTTCTGTCAGACAAGCTAAACATAATATCTACATTAATACATAAATTACACACGTTAAAACATTTAAAAATAAGTCATGTAAAGATTAATAGAGTAACAAAGAAAACTGCTTGAACATCCAAAAAACTAGTTTTGCTAAACCTTCACACAAGTTTGTTCCTTTAGGTGTGTCGTGGTCTTGCCTCATATGTACTACTAGATGGCAGCATATCTTTATATATCAGTGTGAGATTCTCTGCTGCAGCAAAATAAATTAATAATGGTGTTTTGAAGACCCATTCTCTGATTTTAAAACTATAATTTTTTATTTTTCACAAATTCTGATATTTCATCTCAGATTAGACACTTTTTTTTCAAGACAACAGGAAATCAAGGCATGTCTCTCTCTCTCTCTCTCTCTCTCTCACATACACACATATACACACACACACACCTCAAACTGACTCATCAAGGCCACACTAATTACTTTCTCTCTTTCTCTGCCCTCCTTTCTATTGATTTACCACCCTATCAGTGCCTGAGATCAATGAAACTAATTAGAATAAAGCAGTATATGCAAATACATACATCTCAATTTTTTCTCCCTCTCCTTTAATCTTTGTTTCACTCTTCCTCACTCTCTCTCACTCACTCTATCTCACTCTCTCTATTTTATTTGGACTCTCCCTCCCCCTCTTTTTTTCCTTCCTCTATCCCCTTTTCTCTGCTTTGCCCCCTCATCTGCTGCTGAAGCAATGTACAGTTAAAAAAAAGAGGTGTGGGAGTTATGAAGGAGATAACCTTGACAGTAATAGTTGAGTAAGAGGGTTGCTATGGAAACAGTCAATCATCCAAGCTGCACACACATACACACTTCAACGGTTTCAGCTGGTTGTGTTGGTTGTTTCCCCAGGAGGAAAGGAGGAGAGTCGCCTGGAAACAGGCAGCACTTTGTTCTGGAAAGTGACAAGCTGAGCTCAGATTCACATACACCACATATACGACATATATATGATATATATATTCCTGCTGGGTTTTGAGTATATTGTGTGTTAAATCAGATATGCCTAAAGATTTCTGTGCATTATCCCCAATGCAACATGGAAAGGAAATGAAAGAACAACTTATAGGTGGAACTCTTTGTAAATCTGAAATTGGCATCAGCTTTCTGATTGAGGCTCATGTTTCCTGCACAAATTGGACTGACTGATAAATTCTGAGCCTGACACTTAAGGAAGTAAATATAATTCTTGAGGTATAATTTTGTTTTTTGTTTTTTTTTTAATGTGCGTACAGGCTGAATGGATCATGAGAAGAAAAGTTTGAATTTCACTTGATGCATTTTAGGCTTTTTTTTTTTTTTTTTTAAGCAGATTCATCAGACCAAAGTTAAGTGGAATTTTTAGAGCCAAGAAGAAATTCTTGGCTGAAATTCTGATCATCCCAGTCACTCAGGATGATGATTTCACATGATGATAACATGATAATGATACTGGAGGAATGAGAAAAGAGGAAAAAAGTATAAGTTTTGTCTTTTCTTTTTTTTTTTGTCTCCCAAGGCTCAGGCCTGTGAGATGAAACCAGCCTGGCCCATTTCCATGCAGACGGCCTCCAAAACTCAGAACACAGCAACAGATGAAAGAAACTGATGGCTCGCAAAGCTTTTTATCTCACCTGCCAATTTGTCCCAAATTAATGAAGGTAAGAGTGGAAGTTTACTGTTTTACACTTGTGTTTCTGTTTTTTTTTAAATTTGATGGACAGGAAAAATAGAGTCTTAAAGTTGTTTATTCCTACAGATACATGAGAAAGCGAGATAACATTCTCTCTATGTGAATAGTTTGCTGTAACTTAAATATTACTTGATCACACACTGTTTTATGTGTTGGTTTGCTTATTGTAGACCACCTCCACCCACACACACACACACACACACACACACACACACACACATACATACAGCGTTTGTCTCCAGGAGACAAACAGGAATGTTGAGTGTAAGTCATTGAGAAGGAAAGGACAACGCTGTCAAGGTGGCCCCTGTCTGCAGGAGAATAATTATCTGCTTTAATTAAGCATATTAAACTCTGTGTGTGTGTGTGTGTGTGTGTGTGTGTGTGTGTGTGTGTGTGTGTGTGTGTTCACTGCAGATCCAGTCTGTTTGACATCCAGGCTGCTTGATGGAGGCTGTAAGGGGACAAATGGAGCAAAAGGTTGGAAATAACATTACAAAGGAAACAAATAGTTCCACACACACAAAAAAAACTATAGTCAATTTAAAAGAATTGTGATAATTTTCAGCTTTATTGAGATTCTGAACAGAAAAACTGAGCAGATTTCAGATTAGCGACCCGTCACAGGCAGTATGACATTATCGCTGACCAATCAGCATTTGGTACAGATATAAAATCTCATCCTATATTTTCTGTTGGACACAACTAATAAACACACGTACAGAAACAAGAGTGTATATTGAATGAAATGAAATGAAAACAGAAATAAAATTCAGAACATCACAGCTAGTCAGAAAAAAAAAGAAAATTAGAAAGTTGCACTTAAGTTGTAGGTACTTCATACTAGTTTGTCAAATACTGTCACAGTACTAGCAGCTTCATGGATTAATGTTCCGAAATACTGTCATGTACCAAAGCTGCAATTCTGAATTTCTGGTTTGGAATTTTTAACTCTTGACTTCCAATGAAGAGCAAAGTTCAGCAGCTGAAATATACTGACTGAAAAATTAAAATCACTCAGTGGAAATGAAAACCCAGAATAAACAACAATAACATTTTTGTTTTACAAGTACAAGAAAAACTCAAGTGTATCTTTATATATAACTTTGCTGCCTGGAGTCACATATGAAGCTAGCATGGCGCTAACGTTTTGGCAAGCAAAAACTTTCACACTTACTAAACAATTTTATCCTTTTTGACTGTTTTATAAATGTCTGCTTTGTAGAAAATAGTAGCAAGAGGAAATAGAAACTCTAAAATAGATGGAAATGCTTCTTATGCTTAAAACTTTGGCTTGGTGAACGACTTGTGGGCTTGAAGATGCTATCGCTCACGGTACAGATGATTATGAGCATAGGGTCTGTAGGGGTTCATATCACTCTTTGAATGTGTCAGAAAGGTCAAAGTTCACAGTATGTGTGTGAGTATACAGTTGCTGAGGTCTGAGATGATTCCATCCTGAGGGTGAAAAAGAGACAGCAACAAAAGATAAAAAGAAAAGGAAAGTAAGAAGAGAGAGGCAGAGAAAGATGAATGACAGAAAGATAAAAAGCAGGAAACACAAATAGAACCTCCACTTTTATCGAGTTGTCTGTTTCCAGCGATTTCTACCTCGGTTTGGTTGAAGATGACCAATCACAGCAAGCCATGCTCGACTCCCAACAATCCTGACTGCTGCTGACCAGGACATATGGATTAGACATGAAGCTCAAAGGGTTCCAGGTTGTACCAGGCAGGCAAAAAAAATCATACAACCCAGAATTCCTCAAAGATAATCCTCGTCAGATGGCGAAGTCTCCGTACCCGGTGGGACAGAAGGCGGCACTGCGGAGGATGTCCAGGCAGTTCACGAGGATGAGCGTGCCAGTCAGGTGCTTCCACCGCTTGGTGATGGGGTTTCTCATCTTGTCCAGGCCGACGTGAAGCTCCTGGATCACATCGCGGTAGCTGTCCCCGATGTGGGCAGCCCACGTCAGCAGGAAGTCATAGGCCGGTTTCCACATGGACTGAGATTCAGAGAGAAACAAGGTTTTTGTTGGTTTCAGGAAATCTTAAATTTCCTTAATTTCTGTTTCAGATATTTTAATAGTTTCCCAGGATTCTCACCTCATTATCCAGCAGACCGTTCTTGTCTCGATGCGGGGCTTCATAAGCCTCCATCTGCTGCCTGGACACTCTGGCCAGTTTTTCAGCGAGCTCCCTCCACCGGGCTGCAACCTCCACCGCCGTGGTCAACAAGACGAAATCCAGGACCAACCTGGCAACCAAACCCTGACAGTCCATCTTCAGCAAGGCCTGATAGAGGACAGAAGACAGTTAGTTATGAGATAGAAATACAACATAAAGAAACAATCTTGACCTTCTCTGCTAATTCAGATTTCATATTTTCATCAAATGTCTCGTGGATTTGTTTTTATTTTTGTTAAATTACTTTGTTTACTCTCCCATCTCTCAGGTTGTTGCTGTAAATATGTGTTCTTAGCTAACCTAGTTAAATCAGGGTTAAAAATACTAAGCATTAATAAAACCAGCTGACTGGAAAATACACTGTAGGCAAGGTTTTTTCATTAGGTAAGCTAAAACGGCCACTGATGAACACACATTCATCTGTGTGCCTGTTATCCATTCTTTAAATGAGCATGTGAAAAAAACGGCCAAAGCTAGAGTTTTACTGTTTTTATATAACATTGTGCAAGATGCTAAAACACTACTGCATCCTCCAATTCTGAATTATATCCCACCAAATTACCATGGCAACGTTTCGGCATCTGTCATCATCTGCTGCTGCTGTAATTCTGCTATAATGGGTCTAATGGGCAAAAATGCCACAGGATGAGATAATTAATTTTTTGATAAATACAGTACAAACAGTACGGCGTAATTTGTCTCAAACACCCTATCTGTATCACACACACACACACACACACACACACACGTTAGGGTTCAACAAAGAAATGAACNCCCTATCTGTATCACACACACACACACACACACACACACACGTTAGGGTTCAACAAAGAAATGAACACAGCATCTTCAATAAGTCTGAATAAGTAGCTTTGTGCTGAAAACGTGACAGAAGCGTGTTCCCTGAGCCGGAAAGGATTAAAGGAGGAGACGTGACTGGAAACAGGAAGTAGTTTGCAGTGGAAATTAAGAGTAGAGGTCATGGAGGTCAGACAGGATGAAACATCTGACTTCGACTCTGAGAAGGGAGTTAAATTCCCCAAATCGTGATGGGAAATGTTCTACTCGGAAATGATGTTGGCTGATAACAGCTTATTGCAGCGGCTGAAAAATATAAGATATTGGCAAGTAGAAAGAAAGTCACATACAGGCGGATGCAGATGAGCAGATGGAAATGACAGCTGAGAGAGAGAGAGAGAGAGAGAGAGAGAGAGAGATATGCAGCTTTAACCCACCGGTTTCCAGCTTCCTCTGACCTGCTGTAGAAGATCTCATTATATTTCTAGTTTGTGGTCCAACAAACCTGCACAGGCCTGATAATCATAATCAGCCTGAATGTTAAATATTCAACACTTAATTAAAATGGAGGTTTTTATTGGCTGTCAAGGCGCCAGCGAACAAGCACGTTGATTAAGAAGTCCAGGTTTCTGAGCCAAGCGTTCAGCTGTTACTGCTGGGTTTATGAGTGAGGGTCTGGTTTAGACGGATTCATTACATTCCCTGAAGGAGTGTTTCTCCCTGTTATCCCTCCTCGCCATGAATCTATTATTAAAGGAGACCCTCCTGTCCTTTCATTCGCCCTCTTCCTTTGACAAGCACGAGGAGTAGCTCTCATTTGTCCTGTGCCTTCGTAACTCGATCAGCGGCGGTAAAAGATCTACCAGGGCGGTGTCGGTTGCCCTCCAGGCCTCCTGCTCCGTCCGGATCAATGCCTCCTCAGGTTTCATGGGAACACCTGCTGGCTGGTGAAGTGGAGTGGGGAGGGAGAAGCTGTTCTAATCGTCAAGTCAAACTGAGAGGGATTGTTCTGCTGCAACACTTTCATTTTTACCTTTACTTTTCACACTAACAGTCCTGCATGCACAATTAATGGCAGCACGGCCAAATTCAGTCATCGGATGTCTAAAATACCTCTACTTCACAATGCTTCTCCATTATTTCTCTTTTTTTATGCTTTCTGAAGCAAATGTGTACATTTAGATTTAAAGAAACATACCGGTGGTGTTGCATGTTTGAGCCCAACATATACATCCCGTGTAAAATGTGACTTAAAATGTGTTGAGATAAATAATCCATCACAGCGAATACGACATCTATCAAATTTTTTGTCAAAGTACTTTATTTAACTTGTCCAACACAGAGCTGCATGGAAAAAAAAAGTAATTAATGAATAAGTAAAACAAATAACTAAAAACAACCATTCCTTCTATATTCGGATGTATGTGTCAGCAGACAAAACATTGAATTTTAAGGTGGGTATATCAGCTGAACATCTGATTTTGAAAGGTTAGGGCAGGGTGGGATTGGCCATCGGGAGAGGCAGGACTTTTCCTGGTGGGCTGCAGCCATTGGTGGCCTTACACTGCACAATATAATATTAATTAAAATTAACTTAAACTAAGTAAACATATTTTTTTTCTTTCATAATTTTCTTAGCACTTAGACAAAAAATGGATTCTAAATGGACTTATTCATTGGCTTTTTCATCTGGCCATCCTAGCTAGACACCTTAAATTCCCGTTAAGAATTAGGATCCCACTCCAACCCCGGATTAGGGGATTTGGCAAAATAACAAGAAAATTTATATTTAGGAAAGTGGTTGTCAGTCCCGTAACATGTATGCGGATTGAATTTATTGGGCTTAAACATGCAAAATCACCAGTCTGGTCCCTTAACCATTCAAAAAACATGTACTCTCAACATGCTTTTTGTGCTGAATGAAGGACAGAAATGACTTAATAAGGTGGAGATATCAGCGGTGGAAAACTCTTCTTTGCTTTAATGGCTGTTAAGTCTCATTTAACGAGGCTCTTTACTCCCAAGCTGTTCTTGTGAAATGGCTCCATGACTCAACCCAAAAACCTCATCTGCATTAGGCTGTGGTCTCTGCTGAGGTGTGTGCTTGCTTCATCTCCTTCCCTGGCAGTTGGGAAGCATGTTTTGAGCAATAGTTTTTGGTGAGGAGAATATCTCTGGACTATTTCAACTTCCCGCAGGGTGCCGCACGATTGGAGAAGAAAAGCAGCTGTGTTCACTTGACAGAGTTGTTTTTGCCGGAATGCAGATGGCTTTCTGTTTTAGTTCTCTGTTTTTTTTTTTTTTTTTTNCCCCCCCCCCCTTTATTTTTCAAACGCTCCCACTGTGAGCTTCCGCAGGCTAAAAGGCAAGTTGTTTACCATAAATGTGACTGAGCATAAGGAAGACTCTAATCTATCCAGTGTCACATTGTGCAAGTTAAAGCTGAATCAGAGAGAAATCATTCTGATTGTAGACACACTAATCTATCTGAGAGTGAACAACTCTAAGATTTTTCTTCTTTTCAGCTGCTACAAAGCTCACGTAACAATGTGGGAACCATCTGAGGGACTCTGATAATTCTCATTTATTCACTTCCAGCATGCATCATCTGGGGGGAATAACGCCGTTATGGCAGTGTTAATGCAGGACAATTTTCTTTAGCTTTTATCCATGCAGTCATGATTTTGCTGAGCATGCATGAGTTATCTGCAGTTTAACAGTTGGAGGATATAAGAGACTGCAGTCCATTTTAACAATTCATGCGATTTCTCTACCTCAGGATAACTCAGGGTGTAACTGCTCTTTCTTTATAAATGAGAAAAAAAAGACATGAATTTATGATGTTCTCCATTCACGGTGACGTATATTGCTGTTACTGTAAAAAGAAGTCAAAAACAGGTATAATAATGCCAAAAATGCACTATAACAGCATTTTTCTTAGCTCCTGAAAAGTTTTGGAGCTGCAAGGTTTTTATCTGACAACAGAGATTTGTAATTCGTTGTTTCGGGACCCCTCTGGTGGCCCCTGAAGCCCCAAAACAGCTGCCTCGTTTGCACATCCTAATTAGCTTTTATTCAAGCTTTGCTGCAGGTATACCAAAGTTTAGACCTCATTCATTTTCTATGGAAGACTGACAGATTTTACATTACTATGACATAAAACTTGCAATTGCAGACTGACTTCTCCTGGAGGACAAGCAAAATTCTTGAAGTGGGTGGCAATTCTTTTTAAGTGTCTTGCTCAAGGGCACCTTACAGGCACAGAAGCTGTTGAAGACGAGGAAATCAGTATTCATTTGCTTTCCTCGCCAGCCTTTTCAACCGAAAGATGTCCAAATGTCCAACCCTTATGCTAATGCTTGCTCCAAAATTAAAACGAGGAAAGGCCCTTTTCATGAAAACACAATATGGAGATTCAGTTCTGATGGACCACATGCATACAAATATAACCTTCAAGACTTACCATCATGAGTTCTCTCTGGAAGGACTTCCTGTCCTTGTTGTCCATGTTGGTACACTCTTCTTTGAGTTTTTCCAGAACTGACGCTACTTTCTCTGCCTCATTGTCTAGCTCAGTCCTGCAGAAATAATTTAATGGCAGATTCCCATAACCAAGGGCGTCAGCAAATGCCCTCCAATTACCCACATTCTCCATTAAAACCGTCCTCACTGAGGCGTAGATGTACGTAAGGAATTTACAAGGCTTCAGGATCTGCTCCAACAGCATAACGGTGGTCAGATCCGGCCCACACCAATAAATGGGCTTCACCTTTCCCAAAACTAGGACGTTTTTAGCGTGGACAAGGCCCGTCTTCCCCTGATAGTATCCAATGTACCACTCTTTAGTCCGCAACTGCCCTCGTAATTTTATTTTCTCCTCACTCAGCAAAGCAATAATGTCTCCCTTCTTGTATTCCAACAGATAGGTGCTCTTGTGCTGCCTGATCACCGTTTTGATCAATTTGCCAAATTTCAGGTTGGTGACACACCTGTCCTGAAACTTTGGGTATTTGGAGGTAACAGCCAGGGGTGAAAGGACTATTTTATCCACTTCTTTCTTTTTTAAGAACCTCCTCTGGCCTGTTATCCTTGCTCCTGCCTTTGGCGGTGGCTGTGGGGTTTGGNTTAAGAACCTCCTCTGGCCTGTTATCCTTGCTCCTGCCTTTGGCGGTGGCTGTGGGGTTTGGACGCAGAATTGGGTGAGGATACAGTCAAGGGCGTCCTTGACTTGGACCCTGAGAGTAAAATCTGAGATGCTGTTGGGGTTGTGCGACGTTATCATGTACAGGAGTCTACTGATCTTCCCCAATCTGACCTGAAATCCTCGAATCATGCCAGATCCCTCATTTGCCTTCACCTGGTAATTGGACATATTGGAGTATAATCCCACCTGGAGGTCTTGAGGGTATCCCAGCACAAACTGGTGCTTCCCCCACAGCTGGAGGGCCACCGGGGGGGTGGAGATAGCCTGTCGTCCCACCTCATTCACCAATAAAGTCTTAGGGGCACAGTCATGCCCGAACATAGCAACAACTGCCTTGAAGGAAGGGTGTATGTGTTTGGGTCCGTAGACTCCCAGAGTTACCTTCCTCTGCACATAGTCCCAGACGGTGGTGTTGTGGCTGATGTACTGTGCTCGAACCACGACAGCCACGTACATGCAAGGCTCTAAACTATCCAGCTGCACCTGGACTGTGTCTTTGTACATATAAGCATTGGAGACTGGCATGTAAGGGCCTTCTTTACAGTCACTACGAACGCACAGGACCTCAGCAACGTGATCGCTCCCCGTCTTAACGGTCACCGACACCTTCATCTCAAGTGTGATGAAGGTCTTGGTTTCCATGTTGCTGAGTTTGATCTCCACCACGGGGCTGATGGTGGAGTAGTGGTCAGTGTTGAGCTCCAGAGGAGGGTCCAGTAAGGCTTTCATAGAGATCTGCTGGTTGTCCCCGTGGGCAATGTGGCCCTCAGGGATGTGCACGCTGATGTGAGTGTCCGGGAGCTGAACAACTCCTCCGCTGCTGTCCAACCTGCACACAATGTTAGTCTCCACTGGCTGTGTCTGGCCCCAGCCGGGACTCTGGCCAAGGGAGTCCAGGTCATGGCAAGACCTGGTCAACTTTCGGTGATTCAACCATGCAGTCCTGAAGTCCTCCCTGCTCTGAAACTGCTCTGGTGAAGGAGCTTTAAGTCCAGTGAAGAATCCTGATGATGATAAGACTGGATTAGACTGAGCCTGCAGGACAGAGAGTTCTGAAAGACTGTGGGAACGTTTACTCCTAAAAAACGGGTTATCCCTGTGGAAGTTCTGTAAAACATCTTGATTTGGGCTTGTGGGGGTTGCATTGTTAAAGTTACAGCTGCTGAACGCATTGGTTAGGATTGTGCTCGAGCTGAAAGTGGACCCAGATGTTGGAGATGCCAGCGAGTCAAAGAAAATGAGGTCTGCTGAGTTCCTTACATCTTTCTCTTTGCTGTTTTGATCTAAAGAATGAACAAAGGGGTTCACAGGGAAGGGACTGCAGTAAAGTGAAGAGGGTTTAAAAGTCATTTGTGTCCACTCCCCCAAACCTCCAAACTCTTTTGAACCCTCCTCGTTGCCCTCCCCAATACTGTCAATCATCCCACTGTCACTGAACGAAGAATTCCTGAAGTTGACTGGCTGGACGTAGGCAGACGGGATGTAGCCCATTTCCATGTTGTTGTGGGCATACCACCACTCTCCACCTGATGTGTCCAGCACAAAGAGGCGATCGCCTTTGGAGAATTTCAGCGTGGTGAAGCTGCTGGGACAGTAATCCTTTATGGCAACCACTTCCTGTGCAGCTCCATAGGAGGAGGGTGCGTCTAGTCTTAAGGCACTGGGAGAAGGCACTGAAAAAGAAAAGTTAATATCATGTTCGAGATCTGTTCTGAGAACAATACCAAAGCTAACATGGCAATGCCTGACTAAACCACTGACCTTTGACATCAGTGAGACTGGCCCCGGTGACCCCTTCGCTGAGATCGATGAGCGTCCCCTCAGACTTGCACCGAGGGAGGATGTGATTGTTGTTGGTCACTCTGATGATTCGATGGGCAGCCATGGCCGATCCTTATCGCAGCATTCGCTCATTGGCAGCTTTCCATCTGAAACAAAGGGGAATCATCTGAACTAGACTGTTTAACAAAGTCAGACTGCAATCTTAATTTTAGATCACAAACACAGGTGAGAGCTGCAAAAGGTCAAAGTCACGACTGCAGAAAATATGTTTGACAAATATCACTGCATTCGTAAAGGGAATCATATGACTGAGCTGGAGAAAGAAATGAGAAGCAGAGAGAGAGAGAGAGAGAGAGAGAGAGAGAGAGATGTGATTTAGGGAGAAATCAAAAAGCCATAAAGAAATGAAACCAAAAGAGATTTAAGTTCTGAGTGGAAGTGACTGGCAAAAATATATCACAAAGCAATAAAGGAGGTCAGGAACACATGAAGCAGCAGTATAGGAAATGAAATTTTGGTACTTTGACAGTATATTCACTTTGTTTGCAACAAAAGTTACAGGATTTGAATTGGGAAGTCTAAATTTCCTGTAGGTGTGAATGTGTGTGTTTATCAACACTGATAGAAATGCTGTCCTGTTCCCCCCTCCCCCGCCTCCAGTGCATGCTGGGATGTTTCCAACAAGCATTGCTGACCTCAAACTTTTTTCCTCTGCAGCTGTGTGTGTTTAAGTCTTTACGTCTCTGACTGTATCAACAAAATTACCAATTCCCTTGTCAGAAATGAGCAGAGATTCAAAAAAACATTCAGCAGGGGAACGGAATCTGATTAAAGACGAAGAAAGAGATCATCTTCAGTCAGAGGAGAATTTATTATTCCAGAGCATGCAGTAAAAAGAAACAAGGAAGGAAGGAAGGAAGGAAGGAAGGATAGGGGAAGCAAAGAAATAAAGGAATGAAAGAAGGAAAGACAGAAAGATATTTGTGATATTTTCTGAGCTTAACATTTGAATTTGCAAAGTAACTCCTGTAGGAGTTACTTTGCAAAGTAAAAGCTGTAGGGGAATAAAAAAGTACAATATTTCCCAATCAGTTTTATACTTAGGTGCAGTTTTTGTTCCACATCTTGGTACAAAGTTACGAGTTCTTGTAGGTACGAGTCCTTCCTGACATTGGTAATGGCTAAATTAAGAGAACTGACTCTAAAGATGAAAAACTCTCTAATTTATGTATTTATATTATAGTGACAGTTTCCTTTTTGAACAGTGTTAAAGCATAACTGAGCATGTAAATTCATACATGTCTCATTCATTAAAACAAAGATTTGTGATTTCCAGGGCATGTGCTCTATGGATGCTGTATGCCCTGCGTTTTGGGATGCAGGACATACAGCAAGAACAAAGTGGGGCTTGTATAATGGCTGGATCCATTCACCTGGGAGCCAGTCAAACTCCTCTGAGGTGACATTTCATTTTCCTGCTCCCCCTCCCCCTCCTCAGGGAGTATGTTGCCCCATCAATAAAACGATTCTCTTGCCAGAAAATGAGCCTGAGATCAATAACAAGCCGACAGACAAAGAGACTGTCAGCGGCTTTGATGTAACACCAAAGAGAAATGAGGCAGGCGGCTCTGACGGCTCTGACACATAAACTCAAAGATACAGAATAAAAAAGAAAAGATGGATAGGAAGCTGATGATCTATGCGACAAAATGCAGCAGGAGAACCAAGATCCCTCAAATCCAACATCCAGGAACCAGAAACTGTAAAAGTGCCAGTGGAGAAAGAAGTATTCAGCTAATTTACTTAAGTAAAAGTAGAAGTAACGCAGTGGGAAAATACTTAATTACAAAAAAAAAGTTCTTGGTATTTTTTTGGTTTCAGATCAGCTAAAGAAAGAAAGGAGGGAGAAAAAAGAAAGAAACAGAGGAAAGGAAGGAATATGGAAAGGATGAATGAAAGAAGGTGAGAGATCAGAACATATAAGAAAAAATTAAAGATGAAAAGGAAGGAAAAAGAAAGAAGGAAATCAGCAAGGAAAGAAGGAAAGAGAAAATGACATACAAAAGGAAATTAAGGAAGGAAGGAAAGAAGGAATGAAGGAAGTGAGGAAAGGTGGACAGACAAGGACCAAATAGAAATACTTAAGTACCAGTACCTCTGAAGTGTAATACAGTAACTAAAGACTTCTGTAAATGTACTTGTTACTCCTGGATATGACAGGAAGTAATGATGTTCTTATTACTATTTTGGAAATGAACTCAATTTAACTTTAACAAGAATTTTCAATTACAAAAGGAGGAAATATCCAAAAGAAGCTTTCAGGGGATTGCACTTTATCTTCCTCAAAATTGGAAACAGGATATTTTTTCCTCCGCTGGTGCAAAGGGTGGAGACATGTTCAGGACGCCGGGGTGTAGAAAGTTTAATTAGCCATGAGTCGGCTCGGTCTAATCCCTGGATGAATGTCGCTATAATAACCATTACTAGCCGTCACATGATTTCACAGACTGAGTTTAGCGTTTTTATCCATCAGATTACAGGGCACAGGAGATTGCAAAGACCTGCTCACAAGCTTTCCAAGGAATTACAAATCAGATTAAACATTAAACAGCATGCAAGGGTTGATTGATAACTTCCGAGCTGGACACTGAGGTAATAAAAGAGGCATTTTTCATTTCAGCTCAGAGACTCTAAGTTACAAATTCCAAAGGCACCCAAGCATCAACCCATACTGGAACCTTAATGGGACGCTTGGAGTTTGAGATATGTCCTTCCCATCAGGCTCTACTTATTGTAAAATGTCATATTTCTGCAGGCTGAATAGGATCATAGCCTCTCTGATGGTTCTTTATTGCAGCAGTTTTGTCAGACTAAATGTGCAGCTTTTTTTTTTGTTTTAATCTTCTGCAGACTTGCTGATGTCTGACCTGGTCTGACCTGTAGGAAGAAAGGCTGCTGCTTCTGGTCAGGTACATTCGGTCACACCACTGCTCTGCCACATTCATCACCAGAAAGACTCATCCGTAAAATATTACAGTCGCTTCTTTGTGATGAGTTTCCTGGTAAATGAATCTCTAAGTGCTGATTTTTAGTGCTGATCCCACCGCTGCACTAAAGAGACTCTTCAGAGATGTGCACATAAAAAAAGAGGAATCAGGCATTTTAACACACCGATAGATTAGGTTTAGGAGAGAAAAATGTTACTCTTTTCAAAATAATTCTTACTAACACCATCTTTTATCTCTAAAGCTAATTGTCAAGAGGAAAACAGCTCACGAGCAATTTATAATGTAATACCAGCCATATGATGTGATGAAATGTAATAAAAACCAGTTAATGTGACAAATTAAGGCATAGAGTAATAACAGTAAACTGTCACATTAGCCGGCGTTTATGATTTAATAAGGGGGTGTTGCATATTTTTAACTGATGATGTAATTACATTGATGAATAATGTGAGACCTCCTGAGATTAAAAAAAAAAAAAAAANTTAAAAAAAAAAAAAAAAGCCAAATCCAGGATTTAAGAAGCAAACATGGATGCTGTGACGCTGTGAGCTGACATTAATTACAAAAAGAAAACTTAGCAGGGAGCTGGAAAATGATGACAAGCTATTTTTCAGGCTTAGACCCAGGGATTGGGGGGGAGNGGGGCACAAGATGGTTGTGTGTGTGTGAGTGTGAGAGCGAGAAAATACAAGAAGGAGTGTGTGAGGTAATGTACAATGCTTTGTAATTGTCGAGAGGAAAGAATTCAGAGGAGGAAAACATGAGGATGACAAAGCGAAGAAGAAGAAAGTGGATGGAAAGACAAGATGAAAAGGAAGAGAGGAGGAGCAAAATAGGATGAGGAGGAGGAAGAGAAGGCTGACTGAGAAGAAATAGAGAGGATGAGGAGGATGAATCTCAGATGACTGAAAGGATGAGATTAGAAAGAAGAGGACATGAGGAAGATAAGAAAAAAGGAAGAAGGAGGCAGAGGAGGCAGGTGAGATGAAGTGGAACAGAGGAGAAGAACAGAAAAAGAGGAAGAGGAGATGGAGATTTTAGAAGAGGGAAAGAGCAGAAGAGGTGAAGAACAAGTAGAGGAGCAAAAGGTGACAAGAAAAGGAGGAGGAGACAAGAAAGAAGAGGGGAAGGAGAGGAAGAAGGGATGAAGCGGAGGCAGGTAACATGAAGAGGAGAAGAGGAGAGCAAAGAGGTAACAAGAAGGAGGAAGAGGAGGAAGTGCAAGGGAGAGTATGGAAAGAAAAGAGAGAGGAGAAGAAAGAAAGTCTCCCACTGGAAAAAGCCTCACATTCCTTTTGTTACTCAATCCTCTGGTGTGTGTGTGTGTGTGTGTGTGTGTGTGTGTGTGTGTCTCAAANACACACACACACACACACACACACACACACACACACACACACGTACGCACACGACAACACACACTGATTGTCACCCTCCATTTCCTGTCATTTTCATCAATCTGATATAACCCTTGAGTGCTTTTCATGCAAATTTATGCTAATTTGTGCATAAAACACGAATATTCAAAGTTTTATTTCTTTTTTCCACAAAGAGAGACATAAACTGAAAACAATATAATCCAAAAAAATAGAAAATTAATTATAAAAAAGACAGAAAATGGAAGGAAATGTAATACACTTTAGAGATACTGTCAGGATATTATAAGAAAAAAAATCTAAGGAAATAATATCAAAATTAGGAAAAAAAATGAAATGAGATTCAAATTTAGCAGATTTTAAGTCTTTATAGCAGATAAAATGCTATAATTGTATTAACAGGCACAACAAACTCAAAATAAAGTAGCAGACACGTGATGATTCTTTATAGAAATATTATTAAGACGCCACAGGAGTTACAATCAACATAAAGTAGAATAAAATCAGCATAGAAATAGATTATTATAGAAATATCATAAGAATGCAATAGAAATGTGTCATTTTAATAAGCCGATTTTGTCTTCTGACCTAGTTTTGATAAATTAGGAAATAATCGATGTGATAATTGATAATTAAGATCACTAGAAATAATAAAAACTTATAAATAAGGGGGAATGTGAACTGACCTCCTGCTGGAAGCTCAGAACAGAACGAAACCCGAGGGAAGCCCGCAGACGCTGCTTCTTTTTCTCCGTCTTCTCGCTTTTTCTCGCGACATTTGCTTTTCAAAAACCGAAATGAAGAATGAGATAAACAAAAAACAAATAGTAAACACAGTCCCAGAAGTTTTTAAATGTCACATATCAGGAGGCACACCGGATCCCATCCGACTCTGCTCCGGTTTACCGGAGAACTGGAGGAGAGAGAGAGAGAGAGAGAGAGAGAGGGTGCTGACGTCACATAGAGGGGCGGGGCCACATTCAGAGAGAGAGACAGCAACTGTACCACTTGATACTTATCGATTGGAATTATTACAAAATCAATAAAATTGGTATTCTGTTGCTCATAATTTAATACATAAACACACGTGCACACACACACACACACACACACACACACACACTCCTCCATTCAAGGAAAATAATCCATTCCTCATTAATAATTCAAGAAAGTATTCAGTTGCTCATTGCTTTACACACATGCACACACACACACACACACACACACACACAGAGTCCCCAGTTGGAGTTTAACGGAAGTCATTAAATATTGTTAATATTGCATCAACTCAAAGTAATCTATTACTTCTTACTTTATAATTACTTAATGGGATCTTATCTTAAGTTATAACAGAAAAACTCGCTGCACAGTATAACTCATTATATTCTGTAATGGACTAGTTTAAGTAGTCAACCCATATTGAATGTGTGTGTGTGTGTGTGTGTAATTACTGCTCCCAGCCCAGACAGTAATTCAATTCACTTCAAGCAAACTTTATTAGCACAAACAGGAAACAACGTTGCCAAAGTCTATTACATTTTGATTGGAAAAACACAGACAGGAGAGGTGCAAAATAAAACAGAGCTTTGGTTGGAACCTTTATTGAGTTTCTTTTATAGGTACAAAATAGAAACAAATGAAATAAATCAAATGTTTTGGATTAAATCAGTGGCGGGACTGTCAGTCGATGAATGAATGATGAAACTAATAATGCAGCCTTTAGAGGAGTAAATCATTCTCGGTGTTTGATCTATTTTAGTGTCTGTCCCTGTAAGAGTGTGTGTGTGTGTGTGTGTATGTGTGTGTGAAGCTACAGCTTGTAAAACAGGCTTCATAAATAAAGCTGAACTTGTCTGAGGGGTAAATGGTTGGTGCTGCCATTTATTCCGTTTGGTGATTAATGTTGCGTTCGCTGTTGGAAGTTGGAACTTGGAATTGCGTCATTTACGATCACCACGCATTCAAGTTCAACAAAGTGGGAGACAACATGGACACTTCCATGAAAACTTAAGTTTTGTCTGCTCTGCTGGACTAAAAGAAGCTATGTTTTAACATTTATGAGCTATTTATGATTTCAAACAGAGGATGCATTTTCAGCATTATGTGTTTAAAAATGGAGCATGAGATCAATAGACAGATTGGTGTGGCATCCAAGGTCCTATGGACGCTCTACTGGACCATCGTGGTGAAGAAGGAGCTCAATATACCAACTGATCTACGTTCTTATCCTCACCTGTGGTCATGAACTTTGGGTAGTGACCGAAAGGATAAGGTCGCGTTCCTCTGCAGGGTGTCTGGGCTCACCCTCAGGGACAGGGTGAGACGCTCGGACATCTGGGAGGGACTCGGAGTAGAACCGCTGCTCCTCCACATCTAAAGGAGTCAGTTGAGGTGGTTTGGGCACCTAGTAAGGATGCCCCCTGCTCGTCTCCCTAGGGAGGTCTTCCAGGCACGTCCAACTGGGAAGAGGCCCCGGGGACGACCCAGGACATGGAAAGATTATATCTCCTGGCTGACTTGGGAACGCCTCGGAGTCCCCCAGAGCCTGGCCGGGGACAGGAAGTGTGGGCCAGGCTGCTTAGTCTGCTGCCACCACGACCCAGATAAGCGGAGGATAATGGATGGATGTGTTTAAAAACGTTTCTTCAGGGAAAACTGTCATATAAATTTAATGTTAAATAATTCAGAGACAACTTTATTGCACGATCTGAAAATACAGCAAAAAAAATCCTTTCTTTCCTTTTGGGGAAAAAGGACAAAAAATTATTATTAAGAAACCCAGAAAAAAACAGCAGCAAAGTAAGATGTTCGTTTTCTGCAAAGCTCCATCATGTCTGAGGGAGCTTCATTCAGCAGCACCCAAAGGTGCTAACAGGATGGCTCAGAAGAGAGTCCATTTCCACACAGAAGTGCCAGTCTCATTTATTCATGTATGAATCCAGGTGTTAACACTCAGAATGCAACAGGAACAACTAAATTCCAAAAATAAAAGGTAAAAAAATAAAATAAAAATGATGTTTTTGTCTATTTTGTGTCAATTTCTTTCCCCAAAGCCTCACAACAAAGAGAAAACGGTGATTTATTTTGCTGTTCCTCACACTTTTCATTCTGCACGTTCAGAGGTGGGGAATGATTGATATCTGCAGAGTTACGATGTGAGCGGATCAATGCAGCGCTCTCACATTGACTCACCTTGGACCTGAGCTTTTATTAAAGGATTTCACATATTTTCTCCATCACGGGTGACAGTACCATCAGCTAAATCAAACGCAGTGACGTTTACATTTATTTCACATGAAAAATGTCTGGTTCACCTGTACGGACTGAATCTGAACCGTGTAACCTCATTGCTGTGGTCGTTTTCTCTGCAGCTCATCTGTAGTTTACTTTTCATGCTGTAAAAACACAAACAGTTCTTGTCATGCCATGGAATGTGGATGCCTCCTGAATAATTTGGCACAAGCAGTGTGTGGATTCCCCTGGAGCAGCCGTTGCTGCCCCTTGGTTCAGCTCAAATTAGATGCCCAGACTGGATTTCATGGGTCTATTCAACTGGTCTGAATGAGAACTGTGGAGCTTTTTATTCTCCTCTTTATCAGGGAGTCTCGCTATCAGCCCAACTTGCTTTGCATCAGAATAACTCAGTGTTTGCTTGTCAGCCAGGTTGGTTATGGGAAGGAACAACAGGAATTTGGTTCAGTTTGGACACTGCATGAATGCAAATTGATGGATTTCTATAACAGTGCCCTAGGAATTTATTTCTAATCCCACCAGAGGATGACAGAGGCTGCAGATTATCATTTCACTTTGTTCCCAATGAACTACAGCATAATGTAGTAGATAATATAATGGGTGTGCTGACAGTATTTATTGGGCTCAAACATGCAAAAACTACTGCTATGGTCCTTTAAGGACAAAACTGAGTGGATGTGTCCGTTTAAAGGACCATACCAACCATTTTGCATGTTTGAGCCTAATACATTCAATTTTCATACATGTTACGTTACTGACAATCATTTCCCAAAGGATAAAACCGTATTTCAGCTTTTCTGACATTTTTTAAAACCTCTTAATCTTTCAAAAGCAAATATTCAAGCGATACACCCACCTTAAACATCCATGATTCTCCTGCTAATAGTTACACAGCCTTATGAAGTCACAGTCCTTTAAATTTTTCCATAAACGTAGGTCTTCTTTTGGGACTATATTCCCCGGTGGAGGCATACATTCACTCCACGCTTTTTATTGCGCTTAAACGCTAAAATTACATAACCTCTAAAAAAAAACCTTGAATGTCTTGTTGGTGATGATGGATTACCTATCCCAAGAATGTTTCAAGTATCAACAAGTTGATTTTAATAGCAGAATGAACTGAAACCAATGGAGGTCTGGAAGGTAGGAAAAACATTTTTAATTCACCGTTCCAGTAGTATGCTTTGGGAAATGATTGTCAGTAACGTTACATGTATGAAAATTGAATATATTAGGCTCAAACATGCAAAATGGACAGTATGGTCCTTTAATGTCCTTTGAAATACATTGGGACTTTAAGACATGTGTTGCTTCCAAATACGTCATTATTTAGCTATTATAAAAAAAAAAACAAAAAAAAAAACAATGAGATCAATAACAGTAATTTCCTTATTAATCTGACCACGTCTGTCTGTAGGAATATTAGAATTCAAACCACAGCACGTAAAAAAACAAAAATACAATAAGATATGTATGAAACTGCCAGCTGCAGAGATTCTTAGAAAGAAAAGGAGGTTTGTCTTCAGGCATGTCTTCTTCTCCCCAAACCACTCCTCATATTTTCTCCTCCATCTGTCCATTTTCTGCAGCTCCTCACCAGAGGCAGCATAACCTGTTCACAAGAAATTACTTATTCATCATTTCCTCTGCGGTAACAGCGGGAAAGGCCAAGGATTAGCTGGATGTACACACACAAAGACACAAAAACAGGCTAACACACACACCTGTAAATCTGCAGCCTCTACTGTTCTTAGGCAGCATTTTTTCGGATTTACATTTAATTGCCAGGAGTTTAAAAAAATCTGCATTGTGCAATTTATGAAGCATAAATGACTGTGGTAATTCTGTTCAGTTTTCAGTTTCAGTTTGAAGAAACAGTTGAATATAAACAGCCTCCTGCTACCCATAATCCCTTTTGGGGTTGTTTGGTTTTGTATTCACACTCAGAACCTGTTAGCGTAGCAACATATTTCCAGATATTTGAATGTCACTTGATGAATTTCATCAAACTGAGCCACACATCAGATTAACACACTGACTGTGAATGCACCATTACAAGCACCATTACAAGCTTGGCCTGGCATAAATAAATCATATAAAAATACAACAAAAATTCAGTTTCAGACAACAGCATCAATAATCCCTGAATGAAACTAAATACTTCTATTATCTGAAAATCAGGCCTTAAAATCCTTAAATTCTCAAATCTTGGTTACAACACGAGAAAACTTTCACAGCCTGGATCCTCTGCAGCAAGAAGATTTTCCCACTTTTAGTATTCATCTGCAAACAGCAGGCAGAAATAAGGGATTTAATGTTTTGCTCAAGGGCACTTAGTGAGATATGGGGTGATGAACTGCGAGTCGTTATGATTTACGTTCATGAATGGAATACAGAGTGTTTATGATTTGTTGCTGTTAAATTCAACTCGTAAGAAGAAGAAAAGTAGATATATTTGTTTCATAAGGTCAAATAGTTTGTTTCGGGCGATTCAAGGTCTCCTCTCCTCTCCTCTCCTCTCCTCTCTATAGTGTCTCCATTGTAAATCCATTATCTCAGAACCCTCGCCATCTCCCTCTTCACTTCAGCACCAATTACCCACGAGCCACTCTGGCCACAAGTTGCCAATGGCAACCCGAGCTGTTGAAATGGATGTCCTGTGTGAGTTTAGAAAGGTCGTGAAGGAGGAGAGAGAGAGAGAGAGAGAGAGAGAGAGAGAGAGAGATGCTGACGTGAAGGAGAGACTGAGGAGTTTCTGACCAATTTGTACTTGTTTTTCATCGCCATTAGCTCTGACAGAACAGCTCCTTCTATCAAAAATAGCAGGAAAAAGACAACAAAGACTGCAAGGCTGCTAATTGTCAAGTTTTATTTACAGTGATATCTCTAAATTAATGTGGTGATAATTTCCGGCTACAGGGATCCCCTTTCTGTCGCTCTAATCGCCATTAATCTGACACCTCAGCTAAATGTTAGTTGGCCTTCATTTGCCCGAGTGTCTCACCCATCAATCATTATTATAGTCTGTGATTGATGAAGCTGCCACGAGCACAAGATGCTTTACGAGGTCGGTCACTTTTGATGTAACTACCGGAAGTCATCAAACGCAGCTTTAATAACACTCTGCCTATAAGACCAGTGTGTGTGTTGTGTGTGTGTGAGCCTGCTGGTCCTCAGAGTTTTGAGAGTCATATAAATCTCATTTAACTTTGCGAGCTGCTGAAGCTTGCAAACTCCAGCTGAAGGCCAAATGAAAATTCAGACTGTGTAAAAGGTGAAACAGTCATTTCACCTGTGATCCAAACACTCTAATAAAAATGAGCAGAAGCCTGAAATATGGACACGGAATGTTAAACTGGCTTCATTCCTACAGAGCGTTCTCAGTGTGAGAATTCCATACCCCCAAATTTCCATTGGATGCAATAACAAAATCTTCCCAAATCCCCAAAATTTGGAGTTTGGCATGCACATTTTTAGATCTTAGGGCACTATACCAAACTTTGGGAACTATTTGTGGATTAATGTGAAAAACAAATACCAGCTCACGATAGAAAGTTTCAGGATTTGGGGAATTTGTAATAACAAGTCTTGGTTTTACTTCACCAAATTTTGGATTTGGGGGTATTTTGGCCACTCCTACTGAAAATATTCTCACATTTGTAAAGTGATTTATGTCAAATCTATTAATGTTTAAATATAGTTTGGTGCACAAAACATCACAAGTTGGCTGGAAAGAATTATGGGAAAAATCTGCCTGATGAGACTCTTATCAGTGTTGTTCTGCAGCAGAACGTAATTCTCATTTCACTCTCAGGATTTCTGAGCAGCTTATGGCGTTGCGACATGACAGGCAGATGGGTTAATCAAGTTGTTTTTAATCTCGTTGAAAAGCTCCCCGGCTGATTCCTATTATCATAATGAGCCTCTCGTTTCTGTTTCAGATCCTCACCGCCGCAGCTGGGTGAGCGCACATCAGAGGAACGCTCAAAGGAAAGAGGATGGAGGTCACGTCCTGTTGCTGAAAGGTCATGAGTTCAGTCAGACAGCTTGTCTCATTGACGTCAGTGTGTGAGATGGTGAGAGTTTTAGCTAAATTATGTAAATCACAACATATTTCATGCAGCTTCCACCTCTGATTTCAATTTCAGTTTTTATTTCACCTCCAAATCAGTGAATGTGCTTCACTAATGTGAGATTGTTCAGGTTGAAATCATCTCGGAGTGTTCCGGACTGATAGAATGAAGTTTGTCGACTGTTTGTAAACTGCAGATTCAGCTGATATGTCTGCTTCTCTCAGTGTCTTCGGCTTTGCTGTCGTGGCCTGACTGGAGCTTATAGTCTCACCATATGGTGTTGTGGTTGTCAGAGCTGTTTGTGTGGATCGTGTGGATGCGAGGAAGTTTTAGGAGCAGATTAGCCTCGTGTGGTTTCTGTCAAAAGAGCAGAGATGTTGCGTTAAATGACTTCCATTCCTGGAGTTTCTTGTCTTGGAGACGTATTAGTGCAAATACTGAATGATGTAACACGAATATTGGGCTGTGAGCATGCTCTCTATCTTTTTTTTTTTTTTTTTTTTTTGCAGCCATCAAAGGGCTTAAAAGAGACAGAGCCTGTATTTTTGAATGAAAGGCAATCTGTAGGAAAGACGTGTAGAAGGTTTGGTTCCTTTAATGTGAGCTTGCAGTGTTTTGAGTAACATATCAGGCTGAGCTCCTGACATCTTAATAGGGATCATAAAGTAATACTGCACTTTCTGTATTGGACACTTTCACCTTAGTAGCAGATGTTGTGAGTAAAACAAGATCTACAGACTTGGAATTAGCTTAAATGACTTGTGATGGATGTTGCGGTAGACCAGTAAATCTTTGATCCTTGTCTTCTCTTCAGCCTGCAAATTAGTTTGTCGTTTGTTTTCCCGTCAGTCCACACCAGGAACAGAAAAAAGAAATGTAGGTCATCAGGTGTGTGTGTGTGACTGTGCATATGTGTGTGTACACAGGACATGAGCGATCTGACCTGCAAGCCTCTATAATCCAATCGGGGGTGGAGGAAGGGGGGGTGAGAGTAGAGGTAGCAGAGGATTATGGGATTATGGGCTGGAAGATGCGACATGAGATGGCCACTCTGCAGCAGCTGCGCCACATGCTGACATGTTTAGGGTTGCTGTGATAACAGATTCGAGTCCCACGATTAAATGAACAAGGACTTATTGTCTAATACAGTTTTTCAGGTACATCCCCCAATCAAACAGTGTGTGTCCAGTCAAAGTGCTCTTGAGCAAGACACATCAGCCGAAAACCTGAGCAAAGCTGGAGTTACAGCATTTCCATCCAAAAAGAGTCACAAGATTCAGATCACAAACATTACAGAAAGGAAACAGTGCAGCTTGTCTGTGATATTGTTGGAGTGTGTGTGCGTGTGTAGTGCGTGTGCGTGTGTGTGTGTATGTGTGTGGTGAAAAAACTTCACATCAGATTTAACTGCAGGATTTTTGCAGAAAAACTAATACAAGAAAAAATAGGCACACTACTGATTGCTGGGTCAAAAAATCTCCATTACAACAACTAATTTAATCTATTTTTAGTCCAAAAATGATAATTTCCTGACAATAATAAAAGCAGTAGCATAAATACCAACAAGGTTTAAGAAAAACCAGGTTTGAAGGGTGAATCTGAGTTGAGCTGATGTGTCAGGATGGATGTTTTAGCAGTGAGAGTGAGCTGGAGAGGCAGGAAGAGAGGAAGACAGAAAATCATTTCCGCTGAGCTCCGAGCGACACGAGCTGACCTTCACAAATCACTTCAGTCATTTAACCGAGGCCATAACTCGCTGTAATACTCTGAGCAATAACACCCACAGCGGCCCTGACGCTTTGGAAAACATTTTCCTCCTCTGCTTCCACCTTAAAGAAATGACCAGTCGAGCCTGACAGCATTTAGGTTTGACTGACAAAGTGAGGATCTGTGATTGGCAGGAAAAGGAGAAATGGAGCGATGCTGCCAGAAAATGATCCAACTAAAGCAAACGCCAGACAGAGTGGGAGCCATGATGCCACCAGGTGTCTGTGGAAATGAAGCCACGTACGTCCACAGCATGAGGCCAAAGAAATAAGACGAACATGTCCATCACTAGCATCGTTTTAGTGCACCACAGCTTGCACTGTTAAAATCTGTAAAGCTTTAACTTTTTTTTTTTTTTGCATGACTGCAAAGAATCTCTTTATTATGTTGGTTCTTTATCTGTCATTGAACTGTTTATAATCAGGGTTTTTTTTAACAGTTGAATTTTGGCATGAATTATAACACCTAAACAAAATGATTTGATCACATTTAATTTGATTTAGCTACACTTTATTGCTGTAACAGTATGAACTGTATTTACAGTAAATTTACAGTAATTTACAGTAAAAGTAAAAGGACTTTAAATGCACTTATTTACTTTATAGATCTGGAAGTTACAACTGAAACCTCTTACATCTACACATCATCTCTACATCATCAACAGATGTACATCTACATCTGTTACATAAATTGCCACCCTGTGGTCAAAACATAGAATTACATCAACAGTGACAGTAAAATGAGTCAGAAAATGGCCCAGTGCTTATCACAAATTACTAAAAAGGCATTAAAAAAGCCTTAAATACCCACAAATTGGAAGGATATTATTATGTAATTTCATGAAAACTGTGTGGTATGAGATTGAATTTGATTATTGAGAATTGAGAACCATGTAATTCTTATGCAAGGTGTTGCTGCCTCTGGTGGTCAGATATCACAATGACATGTACAAATTACCAAAGTTTACATTTTCCATATTTATTTGGTGCTTTTTCTTTGTTGAAAGACTTTCCATGGGGTCAATAATGAAATAAACTGAACATTAGGAATCCCAAATACAAATGTAGTTGAGAGGTCAAAGGTCACAGGCATTGTTCCAAGTTGTCACAAATCCTAAAATGTCAGAACTTAAAAGGATAGCTTCAAGGAAGCTTCAAAGGATAAGATGAAAATCCTGTTCCAATAATCTGAAAACTGTGTTGCTATCGGTGTGTGTGTGTGTGTGTGTGTGTGTGTGTGTATGTGTGCGCACGCACCTTCGTTTCCNTCGGTGTGTGTGTGTGTGTGTGTGTGTGTGTGTGTATGTGTGCGCACGCACCTTCGTTTCCTTGGCTGCCAGGTGATCACTCAGCAGGCTGCCAAACCTTTTTCATCCCAGCAGGAGGTGCTGAGCGGTTACCATGGTGACGGCACAGCACAGGGGCTGGCCCTGAGGACCCATTTGAGGACACCCGTCTCCCTGGAGAAAACAGAGACACAAGAAGAGACTCCAAAGGAGAGAAAAGAAGGTTTGATCATGAAACATTTAGTGTTAATTTGAATTGTAAAATCTCAGAGTTTTGGGGTCGTGACCTTTGTTGCAAGTGAGAAACTTGGATTATTTATTATTCTTCAAAGTCTAAAAGTCTATCATCCATCCATCCATCCATCCATCTATTTTCTAAACCTGTTTGTAAATCTCAATAATCCAATTTATATGAAAAAATCCTGTTAATTAAACACCCATGATACTAACACTTATTATTTTGTATTTATATAAATATGAATAATTAAACTTGATTTAAGGGATAAATTCAGGACATTTAAAGGTTAAACTAACACCTTTTTTGGTTACTTGTTACTTCATTTAATCTAAGACAGAAGGCCAAAAAACGGGATCATTTTACAGGTTAGAAAACAGTAATACTACAAAAAATACTAACAAACACAAGGTATTAAGGTATTGCATTACTATACAAAAGATAATAAAGGTTAAAGGTTAAACTAACACCTTTTTTGGTTACTTGTTACTTCATTTAATCTAAGACAGAAGGCCAAAAAAACTTTTTTAAATGACAATGAACAAATTTCAAAATTGAGCAATTGGATGAAAAAAAGATTTTACACAGAGAAAGAGACAAAGCAAAAGTCAGACAGAGAGAGATGAAGCTCTCAAACAGTCGTGCAATCACAGTTTTCAGAATCGTTCATTTATTCTGTCTCAGCCCGTTTCTCTGCACACAGATTCAGTGTTTGAAGCCAACAATGAAACTGTCTGTTATAATCCGCGTGAGGAGTGAATGTAGTGTCAAACAAAGACACTTTTATCATGTAATAAATGCCTCTGTTCTCCCAATGCGGAGGGAGGTCAGAGGTCAGAAAAGGCGCTGGGGAATTCAGCACATTGTGGAGTTTATTGGCCTGTAACATAATATTGACAACCTTTGAGTGTTTTGTCATAATGGAAAACAGTGTGTGACATTTCTCCATTGCAGATGAAATTATTAATAAATACTATTTTATCTCCGTTGGTGTTGGGGTGTAAAGAATGTGGACAGAGTATAAAAAGGTCTACAATGCACATTGATGGAATGAAATTTCTTTTCTTTTTTTTTTTTTTTTTTTTTGCGCAAAATGCTGAACATTTACCAACTCTCTTGGCTAAGCCTGACAGTTATGATAAAATGATGAAAATGCAGATCAGAAAATCTGCTGGAGAAACTTGAGTGATACTGTTTTTATTCCCTGTTATTGTTAACTTAAAGGACCATACCACCCATTTTGCATTTTTGAGCCTAATATATTTAATTTTCATACATGGGTTACGTTACTGACGATCATTTCCCAAAGGATAAAACAGTATTTCAGCTTTTCTGATATTCTAATCTTTCAAAATCAAATATTCAAGTGATACACCCACCTTAAAAATCCATGTTTCTCCTGCTAATAGTTACACAGCCTTATGAAGTCACGGTCCTTTAAATTTTTCCATAAACGCAGGTCTTCTTTTGGGACTATATTCCCCGGTGGAGGCATACATTCACTCCACGCTTTTTATTGAGCTTAAACACTAAAATTACATAACTTCTAAAAAAACCTGAATACACGTCTTGTTGGTGATGATGGATTACCTATCAAGTATCAACAAGTTGATTTTAATAGATACCAGAATGAACTGAAAGCAATGGAGGTCTGGAAGGTAGGAAGAACATTTTTAATTCACCGTTCCAGTAGTATGCTTTGGAAAATGATTATCAGTAGCTTTACATGTATGAAAATTGAATATATTAGGCTCAAACATGCAAAATGGATGGTATGGTCCTTTAAAGTTCAAATAAGTTTAGCATGGCACTTTTTGGGGTTAAACCTTGCCATTCAGACATGTCAACTTGTGCCTATTTGGCAGAAGCAGATGCAGGCTTTCTGAGCGCTGAGGGCACACGTCTGGCCAACTGTGCCACTGAAAAGAAAGTCTTCATTAACATGCACGGCCAGCCGCTTCCTCTGAAACAGGCCTTTGTCAGCCAACAGATGCCTGAACATGGTGAAAGCAGAATGTCCAGCCTGATCAAAGACAAACACAGTAAACAGTATAAGATCCACCATAAACCAGATGAGGACATACAGCGGNGTGTATGTATGGTGTATAAATAGACCTTCACAGGAAGAGGGGCTACTTTATTTGTCTCAATGGGAAATACAAAGCGTCATGAGTCCCTTTTGGCCTTTTCACCATCTGATTTACAGATAAATTAGGATTAATTGAGAAACATAAAATGCAATGTTGTTAAATCCTAAGTCTCCATATCATTTATTATCACAATCTAAGAATCTGAGAAACAATCTGAGAAAGGCACACCCAGGAAGTTATATATAAACCACACCCTGTTGGCGTGTCAACCTTTTCTCTCCAAGCCCCGCCCCAAACAGAGACAAAGAAGTGAGACAGAGGTCGTGTAAGTGGATTTACGGACCCTGCAGTCACCTCATTTTACTTTATTTGGTCAATATTTAATTGTTTTGAATGTTTAACTGACTGTTACGATCTCTGTTACTGTTGTGCTGTTATTGGGAATTTTAATTTTTTTATTTTTATTTTTTATTTTTTGCTTGAGCTCCAAACTGTTATGACAGTCACATTACTCTAGTGTGAGAGTCGGTGCTGGCTTGTGCACGGCTGCAGTGGAGTGAGGGGAGGTGAATTCACAGGATTGGTCAGTGATTAGACTGACAGGGCTGATACACACACACACACACACACACACACAAAAGCTCTGTTATAAAGCGTCCTCAGCCTGCAGTGTCTGGATTCCAAACACAAAACTTCTGTGCAGACTCACACTGAGGTAAGTTTGGCTGTTTGATTGGTCATAAGTTTATTTTTTCTTGTTTAATTGCATGAAAAGGACAAAACTGATTGATGAAAGAAATACTGTTCATCCTTGTTTGAAATTAGTGTATGTAGAAAATTTAATTCATATACAAGTCTGCTTTAGCATAATAATGAAGAAGAATCAAAGTGGAAACTTTCTATAGTTTGCAGCTCTTTTGCTTATAAAAAATATGTTAATGGGCAGTATATGGATAGAAAAATATAAATGTTAGTCAAAATTGGCTTTATAATTTAATAAACCTGATCTGTATTCAGTAATGTATGATGTGGATTGACTTTATTTATTTTTTTGTGTTATTTTATCATTTCCTTAACGCACAATCCAACTCGTAAATCCTCTGCATGTTTGTAGATTTTTAAGGTGAAAAGACAGACGGCAGCAATGACGGACCTGGAAACTTCGATGGCTGCCATCATTGGCGTGTTTCAGAAGTATGCAGAGAGAGAAGGCGACAAACACAAACTGAAGAAGAGCGAGCTGAAGGATCTGCTTCATGACGAGCTGCCTGAGCTGATGGCGGTGAGAGAAAATAAAATCAGAAAAGTTGAACAAAGTATTAAGAGTAGTAAGAGTTTAACAGAATGAAAAATAACATGAGCTTTCTTGAAGAAAGAAATAAAGATTGTTTTTCAGCTGATGTGACCTGCGTTGTCCCCCCTGCAGCATGTGAAGGACCAGTCCACTCTGGACAGCCTGATGGAGAGCCTGGACACCGATGGAGACACCGAGTGTGACTTCCAGGAGTTCATGACATTCGTCTCCATGGTTACCATCTGTTGCCATGGGTTCTTCGAGCATGAGGACGAGTAGGCAGCAGAGGGGGACATAGAGGAAATTATAAGGCAGAAGCTTAGCAACGCACAACCTGCTGATGCCTTCAGTGCCAGAGCAGGGTGGGAAAACACAACGCTGGCCAGCAGACAAAACACTGATAGAGATTTTGGCTGGTGGCTAGTAATTAGCTGGGCCTGGTTGTCACTTTGGCCCCCATCAACTATGTTTTAGAAGTCCAGTTCTATTCTATTCTACATTCAAATCTTGGTGGCTAGTGAAGTGGTAAAAAAAGGCTTGTAGATTTGTGGTGACACTGATAGTTTGATATGAATCTAGTTGTTATTTTCTAAAAAAAAAAATCTCAAAAAAACTAGGGCGATAGTGTTGTTGGATTTTAGTAGCCAGCAGGTCACCAGCTAATTTTTTTAGCTGCCTTATTTGGCAACTATAATACAGACTTTGGCTTGTAGGGTTTCATTCTTTAAAGAGCCACTTTAGAAGGCAAGCAATAATTTACGTTTCAGTTAAAGAATGAACATGATTTTGTTAGATTTTGATTGTGCACTAAGTTTGGCTACCAGAGGTTTCACCAACTAGCCAACTATTTAAACAGCAAGTCGATGCTGTAGCTGTAAATGACTAAACATGGCTGACAGAATTGTGGTAGCATCACCACATTTAAATTTTTTTAAACATTGGTGCATACATTTAAACAACTTTATAAAATCAGTAGCCATTAAACCCATATTGGCTACCAAAATTGGCACACAAGTGATTTCTGTTGTTTATTAGTCTTTCATTTTGGATTTACTATTTAGAGGACTGCTTAACATTTCCTAGCATTATAATCTCTTGTAAAAGGCAAGTTGGCTGCTAAAATAGTGGAGATGGCCAGTAAATGTTTGTTTTCCCGCCCTGCTTCCATGCAGATTTGATCCTGTTAGATTTCACGTTCAGTACAATAGAAACTGTTAAACAATCTGAATCTACTGGATAGAATAAGTAATGTCTGTAGTTACATAGTTTGTAACTAATCTGAAGCGACAGATGAAATCGTTTTTAATGAAAACATCTGGATCTGATGACGTGAATTTTGGAAATATGGAAGTCTGAATTGTTTGGATGCTGGTGAAACAAATTAAATTATCATTGTCTGACTTTGTGTTTGAGAATATTTTGTAAGGGTTAATGCCTTATTTCACACGCTTATTTCTTTAAACAAAATTTAACAATATGAAACATTTTAGTTAGCACTTTAATCACGGTACTTTATAAAGATGGCGACGGCTTTTTGAGCATGATAATCCAGATTTCTTGATTTTATTCACCTAATTAACGGGATAATTAGGTGTGAAGGAAAGTCATCTCAGTTTGGTGTGTGTGTGTGTGTGTGTGTGTGTGTGTGTGTGTTTCTTCTTCCTGAGGACCACAATTGATGATGTGTCGCCATGTCCGGACATTTTTAGTTTTACTCCATCTAAAACCAACAGCAAATGTGGCGGCACTTCAGAATTAAAGAGTGAAGTTGCCTAAAGGGATTCTGGGAAATGTAGGAAAGTGACAGATAAGCTGAGGGAAAGTAAATAACAATTTTATCAACAAATAACTGACGCAAATGTTAAACATCACAGGAAACAACAGGCTGAACGCAAGAGGAATAAATGCAGTATAACACAAACACACAGGCTCATTCTGTGTGTGTGTTTGTGTGTGTGTGTGTGTGTGTTTTAACAGATGATGTAAGAGGCGTTGTCTGCTAGACTTTCAGACATCTGCAGACTCTTTTGCATCAGAGGGGCGGAGTCAGCCTTGCTATTGGCTGGAGAGAGAATAGATCCACCCTAGGGACAGACACCACACCCATCTGTGTGTGTATGTGTGTGTATGTGTGTGTTAGTTATGTTTCTTCTTGGTGAATGAAAAGACGCCTGTTGATCATCAGAGCTGGTGAGTTTTTGGGTTTTTCGCCTTTTATATGAATGTTTAACATGTTTTTCTGAATGTTTCCAACCAGTTAAAACTGTCACACTTTGTTTTTTATTCTGTCTTGTGTAATAATCATTAGATAATCTCTAAAGTTACGCTCGTAAAGTTGTGTGTACAATGACAAGTTAAAGACAAGCAGATTAAAAATGGTTTACAGGCCTTGTAAATACAGATTGTACTTTCAGTATATCTCCATTTTTTGTTTCGCCTTTATGCTCTGCATAAGAAGTTATGAAGTGTGACTCATTTCATAGCGACACAAATGAAGCCAAAATTGATTTTTTTCAGTGCTATTAATCTAGTATGTAATCAGTTCCTTAGTTGGATCATTGAGTATGCGTAACCGATATAATATAGTTGATAAAAGTGTGTCATTAAGCTGATCGGGGAGCGTAATTCTCTACTCTTCTTTAAAAAGTTCTATTATTATGTTTAATTTTGTACAATACAGCATCATGTAAGCGAAAATACCACTTTAATAATTCATAATTTTACTTGCAAATGTTCTCATCAAATATCTCGCTGAAGAATTTGACTGACTGTTTTTGTTGACAGGTTGACATCATCATGGAGGATCACACGACAATACCCCCATATGCGGTGGCTCCCGAGGCCGTGACCCAGCACATGCCTTATCCAGAGATCGTGACCCAAATAATGAAAAATGGTACAAAAGTGGTCCTGATGAAGTAGACAACTATGACATGTTCATAAAATAAATGTAAAATCCCAAGTGGAATTACTAATTTTTAATTGAAAATTGCCGTTTTTAGGCCAAAAAAGTAAAATAAAAGCTGTCAGAGTCAGCATTTTAATGATTTTTGAATAGATATAGCGTGCAAATATAATTACACACACACACACACACACACACACTCCTTGAGTAAATTTGCATAGTTGAGGTGTTTATGTGTTATCTTAACTGCCTTATGCCAGACAGGAGCATGGGAAGGATTAAGTGCGACACCTCCTGGGTCTGTTGCCGTGGAGATAAGAGTAGAAACACAGATACCCTCTGCCCGGGTTTCCACTGCATGGCCAGATGTGGTCAAAGAGGGACAAACAGGCTCAGAGTGTTATCAGAGAATTTACCTGTAAACTACCGGTACATTACGATATTATAACTAATATAAGGATATTACTCGAATTAAAGGTGGATGAAAAACTTGTTAACAATCCTGCTGAATTAGCAGAAGTGTTTAACCAGTATTTTATTGATTCTGTGGCCACCATTGCACAGAGTTTCTCAACTGTATGTATGAAGATTTGTCCAGCTGCTTCCAGAGTTTCACCATGAGGAACGTTACTGAGTCAGAGGAGAACAATTATGTCCCTTAAACTGTCCAGGGCAAAAGATATACTTGGTATGGATACAGTTATGCTTAAAGAACTTAGTGCATCATTAACTTATACTGTTACCAAAATTACTAACCGCTCCATTTCAGAGAGTATTTCTAAGCGTATGGAAATCAGCTGTTATTGTTCCAATGTTCAAAAGTGGTGAAACTCATTTTATCAGTAATTATAGACCAATTAGTATTCTGCCTGCAGTATCTAAAGTTATGGAGAAACTGGTTGCTGAACANATTATAGACCAATTAGTATTCTGCCTGCAGTATCTAAAGTTATGGAGAAACTGGTTGCTGAACAAATTATTCGTCATTTAAATACAAGCTCATCTGCTCTGCATACAATGCAATTTGGTTTCAGAGCCAACGACTCAACTGAAGCAGCAAATTATTTCTTTGTACAAAAGGTTAAATCTCTCTTATGTTATGTTATGTTATGTTATGTTATGTTATGTTATGTTATGTTATGTTATGTTATGTTATGTTATGTTAAAAAAAACATGCTATATGCTTTCACCTCGCTGTGCACGTACTGCAGCTCTCCATTATTAAAGCAGACTGTGTGTGTGTGAAAAACCATGCACGGCTGCTTTCTGATCTTTCTATGCTGTGACAAGACACATGACAAACTTTTCCTTTGAAGCAAACTGCTCTTCTTCACATTAAAATCTGCAGGAAGTAACATAAAAGATTAAAAATTTAGGATGCCGCCTGCAGGAAAAAAATTCAAAGCTTTCATTGTTCTGTTTGGAAAATGTCATCTGGGCCTCTGTAGGCGTTTAAAGGAGCTTTGTGATGTTGGTTCCCTGAGTGCAGAATCTATTCCTGAAAACCAGAACCTGCTCATTTATTTTATATTTTGTCCTAATTTTTAAAATTTCCATATTATATAATTCATGGAGTATGCATTCATCCAGGAAAGGAAAAGAACTGACCATTTTATGTCTCTAAAATTTAATTTTCTTTTTGCAGGTACCATCACAGATTATGGAGATTCTGCAGCCATTATTGGAGGTGAGAAATCTATAAAAGATTCTGTTTGTATTTTCAGTCATAGCACAACAAAGTATTGATGCCTGTTTTGGATTTTAGATCTTCTAACATGTCCTTTTCTTTCCTGTCTGATGTTTCTACCCTTCCAGGGATCGTGGCTGCAGTGATGCTGATATTGATCTGTATGATCGTGACTCTGCTGTGGTTGATGTCCAGACAAAAAGGCTCATACGTCACCAACGAGACAGACAACGAAGAATCTGATGGTTCTGGTATGGCGCTGCAGAGCAAGGAAGCTCTGGAGATCGAAGAGGACGAATAAGAAGCAGAAACTTTAAGAAACATTTGAAACATGGAGTCCAACCAGGTGCTGAAGAGTTTCATGGTTTTGGTTTATTGATGAAATGGGATAGGTATCTGTTTGAATAGTGATGCCTTCACTGACCTTAAACGCTGTTTGTTGGATTGGTCTCTGGTCAGGATTTCAATAAGTGACAATACTGAAGGCAGAAAAATTATTTTGGAGAAACCAAGAGTGTGCTTTTATCTTTTTTTAACTCTCACAAGATGGATGATTTTTTTTTTTTTTTCCCCATGAAAATATCACTTAGTGGAGCTTTATGTAACATCAAACTTAAGAAGCGGAGAGACAATCTTGGGATTCTTTTTGAAGGAAAATGTCTTTTTTGCAGAAGTGCAATGTAAAATTAGCTTTGTTGATGTCAGTTTCTATGCAACAATAGAAAACCTTTTTTTAAGCTGCTTTTGTCAAGCGTCAGAGTTCCTGTTATTTTTCCAGCAGAAAAATCTGATTTTCAGAGCAGAATAAACTCCTGTTAGGATAAACTATCTTACCTGTAATTTTAAGCTAAAAATGATGACTAACCAGCTGCTGTATGTTATCTGAATAACATACCACACTGTTATGAATGTAAATATGTCAATATTCCATTTCATTCCATTTTGTTGCTAATGGCAACAAGACAGAAGTTGATGGCAACAAGTTACTGCTGGCAACAAGACAGATGTTAGTGGCACTTTGAACAGTGGTGGTAATGTGGCAACGATGGCAATGAGACACTCACAGCAACAAAACGCTGATGGCAACAAAACAAAAAAGCAAACGGCAGTGAGATGCTAACAGCAACGTGGCAAGATTTGCAGTTGTATGCAAACAGGAACATGGCAATAGTTGCAGTGATATGTTAACAGCAACGTGGCAATAGTTGCAGTGAGATGCTGAAAGCAACAATATCTGCACATCGACAAGAAACACTGTCAGATTTGAGTTCAACAATGGCAATGTTTGACAAGATGAAGGCCCCCAAATGCTCGTGGCAACAAAACACAGAAGTTAACACTGAGACACGAAGAGCAATATGACATAGACAACAACCAAACGTCTGTTATTCCCCATCTGACCAATGAGAGTCGGAATGGAAAAAGTGCAACATGTTGCCCCACTTGCTTTTCTTTGATGTGTCTTCCAGATCCAGTCATCATTGTTTGAAGGCTGGCAGTCTGTGTGAGTAATACTTCGGGTAAACCGTTACCTAACACAGATCAACTCTGTCCCAAGCTTTGTTTTGGGAAGCATCCTGTGGAAGCAGCCAGAGTCATTATGGGATGGATGATCTCAGTGGGTGGTCCTGTCAATAGAAAGCTACCGCTCAGCCTCCACCCCGATGCCAGAATATTCTGGGCCTGATGGGTTTGGATGCAGATGTCCTGCCAAAGTGTCTGGGCTTTGTTTTGGGCTTGACTCATCCTAGTTAAGCTGTGGACATTATGATGATCTCCACTGATCCACCACAGACAGGAAAATAAAATTAGAAGCAAAACAGGATTACAGATGCAAACACACAGCTGCTGTTCACCTGAAACCATAGACATGTTGACATATTTAACCATTTAGACATTTGCAAAATCAGTCCAAAGAGCGTATGTGCAGAGACAAATACTTATATTTATTGCATCTTTACCTGCTCTTACAATGGATGCAAGAATCAATGAGAAGGAGCAATTTTCCACAAAAGTACAGCAGAATTATTTTGTTCTACTTTCTAAAATATTGTCATAATTAATGTGGTGCATCTTTATTATATATTTACTATTAGTTTGTCTACTGCTGCAGATTCAAATTTGCTCTTTAGATACATAAATAAAAATACATAGATATAGAAAAAATATGTGTAAATCAAATCAACATGATAATTTTGTACATTTGTGAAATAATTTGCAAGCTAGGATTATAATTTTGTATATTTTCTGCTTGCTTTTTTGTGATATATTTAATATATAACGGATTAAAACATTAATGTATGCCATCACTGTCCTGCTAGTGGCGCTGTTGAGCCAAAATGAACCATCACAGCCTCCAAAACCAACCTGCCACATGGTCAAAACTCAGATTACAATCAACAACAAATGAGTAAACAGGAAGACACATTAAGTGCAATTTCCATTACAAAAAACAGAAAAACAACAATAATATGATATGACGAGCCTTCTGCTGCGGTGCTGCTGTTAGTTTAAGTTCAGATCTGAGTCATTCTGACTGTTCAGCGAACACGTTTAATCTAACAAATGTGATGGTTGATTAACTTTTGCTTTTACAAGTGCGCATGTGTGTGGTGTGTGTGTTTGTGTGTGTGTGACCCATTAGTGGGAGTGGGCTGTAACTGAGCAGGTGAAGACATAAAAATGAAAAAGTTCAGAGTTTGAAGCTTGTCATGTTTTTCCAGGAAAACTCCCTTCTCATCACGGCGTCCATTAAAAACCCAAATCATCAAGGAACAAATTGAGCTTGGCCGGAGGAGGGAAATTCATGTCTGACTCACGATCGCCGTTTGTCACATCAGTTTGACCTCGGAACTGACTAACTCATTCTCAGTATCAGGATGCCAAGGAAATAATGAGCAGAAATTGTTTGAAGGAATGAAATCAGAGAGATAAAATACGCTGTAAATTTCCCCAGAGAGCGCAGCAATTTCCCTGCATTCAGGCTGACTTTTCCAGAGGTGGGAAACTTTGGCAGGCTGAGTTCATATTTATTCATATTATCAAGCTGTTTAACCAAGAACTTAATGTCATAGTGGAAAACAAAGTCTAGTTTGTACTAATTTCCTGTTTTCTCTGCATATTATTTTCCACCTTGATAGATGTTGGCTTTCTTTGTTTCCGACTAAGCAAAGAAAAAAGAGAAATTTAAACTGTAACAGCAAAATTTGGCTTAACTTTCCAAAATATGCAGAGTTATTGTTTGCTTCAGAGCTAACTTTCTTTATTCCATGACGCTAGCATTCTGCAGTGGGATCCCTGAACAGCAGGAACTTCCAGGATGTCCAGACGTCATGGCTGGAACGCTGCGGCCATGTCCAGTTCAAAGGTCACAGACAACAACTGTTTCTGGAAATTGAGGTAAAAACACAACGACCATATCCAGTTGCTCAAATGTTGCTCAAATTTTTAACAAAACATGAAGTACGGATCTGGATCCGGTTTGTGGATCTATTTGGGATCCCATCATTGTTGAGCCATGTCCTGGAAAGTCCTGGGAAAGTGATGAGAGTAAACAAGAAATCATGAGGGAAAAAAATAAAAAAGATCGCAACCCCCAAATTTTATTTTGAAGGGTGAGTGAGTTTATGGGAAGTTATCATGTGTGTGTGTGTGTGTGTGTGTGTGTGTGTGTGTGTGTGTGTGTGTGTGTGCGTGTGTATGTGTGGTGCTGACATAAGGAAGAGGCCTTCAGACCCCCCAAAACACACATTTACAGTTATACACACACATATACAACAGTTCATGTCAATGTATGTGTGTGTGTGTGTGTGGGGAAGTGGTGGTAATGTTAATCAAACCCAGATGAGTGGGGAGGCCAGACAAGCAGAAGAGTGTGTGCGTTTTGTGTGTTTGAGCCTCTCTCTCTCTCTCTCTCTCTCTCTCTCTCTCTCTCTCTCTCTCTCTCTCCAATAACAGCAGCAATAACAGTCTGGGCTGGTGGGGTTCGTCCTGAGGGCCGGTTCCCAAAAACGCTGGGCTCTGGGCCGACACACATACACACACACACACACACTCACACTCATACAAAACTCTCTGAAGTCACCACCTGAGAATGCTGGGACAAGGGGGCCCAACATTCTCTGCATGTGAATGTAGCTCGCTGTGTGTGTGTGTGTGTGTGTGTGTGTGTGTGTGTGATTTTTTTGGACAGAGGTGGGTTTCCTGATGCCTTCGCTGTACGTTCAGCTTCTCCGTGAAATCGGCATTCCCAAACATTTCACCATTTACACCAAATACAAAACTAAAAGCAGCCATTGTGTCACGCTGCGTTCAGGGTCAAGTAACAGAGCAACAACTTTGTGGTAAAAAAGTAACAGCTTGATGCCATAAAAACTCCTTGTTTATAGTTTTCTGTAGAAGTGGGATTGTAAAAGTTATTGTATTTCAAAACTATCAACTTCTCAAAATCCTGCCTTTTAACATAATCTAAAAAGTTGTAAATATTTTATTCAACCTACCTGTCATCTTTTAACAGATCTGAAAGCAGGAAAATTCCCATATGATGGTGAGAAACTTTGTCTCCGAGGAAATTGTGCTGCACCCTTGTGGCCACGCTTAAACTACAGGTTTGTGTTTAAAATGATCATTTCTTACAGTTTTATAGTCTGAAGTATGTTTATCCTGACACAGTTGAGTCATCCAAAAAGGGAAACTGTACTTTTTTTTTTTTTTTTTTTTTTTTGTTTTGTTTTAAATCCCTGCTGTTCAGCACTTCAGCATGTTTTTCTTTCTCTTTCTCACTCCCATTTCAACACTTACTGAAAAAAAAGTCAGATGCATTTTTCCAGACGGTTTTATGTTCACCAGGAATGAGTCATGAAACTTCAGGGTTTGGAAAGATTTGCTACTTATTCATACAACATGAGGCAAACATTTCCCAGCATGCTCGGTTACTCACATAATAGGATGATGGATTGAAAGCACGTCCAAATAAATACATGAAATAACAAATCTCTTCTTCCCAGGTTGGTGATGAGGGTTTTATTCAGGCCCTCTTTATGTCGGGGAGGTTTGCCAGCCATGTTCGCTCTGTCTCAGCAATGCCGTGATACAGTTTCATAAAGTTGCACACATTATCATTTGGGAGCTGCCCAGTGCGACCGCAGCCTTCCACTGTCGGCTACTGGGAGCTGCCCAGTCCAACCACAGCCTCCCACTGCCACCGAGCAGCTCCACACTCAGCTAATTGGAAGTTAAGTGCCTTGCTTAAGAGCACAACTGTGGTATTTGTTGAGGTTGGAGGGCATTAAGGCTACACTTAACCCATCCGTGTTCTCCCAGTCGGTCGTGAGAGTCAAACCAGCATTCTTCTAATCACAAACCTCCATAACTGAGGCTGGAAATGGAGCATGTTCTATGTGCTTTCAAGAGATGGACACACACAGATAACCTGGATTGATAGCAGGGGTGTGTACAGGGAGGGATCTTTGGTGCCATCAACCCCCAGAGAAGGTCACCTTCAGATACTAGATTAGAGCAGCATCAATAAGTATTTTAATTATTGATTTTTTTTTTTTTTTTTTTTTTTTTAGATTTTTCTGGATCATTTCATGTATAAAATGTCAAAAACTGAGACAAATCTTTCCAGAGCCCAAGGTGACAACTTGAAATTGCTCGTTTCATCTGAACAGCAGGTAACAAAACCAAAGGAGTTCAGTTTACGGTCACGTGAAAGAGAAAAATAAGAAATGGTAGCTGGAACATTTAACTCTGGAGTCTCAAATCAATTTTTATAAGAAAATTCTTCATTCAAGAAAAAAAATCCAATCTAAAATAATTTAGTACAAAAAAATCTAAAATAAATTATAACAAAAGTTGGCAATTTTCTACTTGAGTCTGTAAGATTCTAGAAAATAAAACAAAGTCTCCAAAACTCAGCAAACAATGTGTGAAATGTGACTTTAGACTCTGGAGGGTTAACATTTCACTTGATGAATGACCAGAATAAAGTTAAGTAAAAGATGATACAGATAACCGCAGCGTGATTCATCGAGTGTTTTCAGCAGGAGGGAAACACTGATCTCTGGCTTCTTTCTCACCACAGTTTCGCCCGCCTTAAGACATCCATTTTTTTTTGTTTTTTTAAAATCTGGCTTGGTNTCTCACCACAGTTTCGCCCGCCTTAAGACATCCATTTTTTTTTGTTTTTTTAAAATCTGGCTTGGTGTTTCTCCACATATTTGAGTCAGATACAAAAGTCTGAAGGTATTCCCATGAAATACTCAACGCTGAGATTGATGAGCAGTGAAGAGTGTGGGCGTTTGATATCTGTGGAATGGAGTGGGAGAAACAAAAAAATGTGAAACACTCCATCATATTTCTCATAAATGTACTCTTTCTTTCTTTTTTTTCTGTTTTCATTTTTCCAGAGCTGGTCGAGGAACTGAAGTTTAACCGTGAAAGCTGAGATGATGCTGAACATTTTTGTTTGGCACTGACACTTTCAAGTGTACTCAGAGGATGTAAATTTTAGAAAATTCAAAGTTCTGTAAATGCATCAAAATGGGTGTAAAAGTTGTCTAGTTGCATGCATGTTCTGCAGCATGATGAGACCCTGAACACATCATAAGGTTCAGGTTACCTCTTGTGTACAATTTTGCAGTCAAAGTTTTCTTTTTATTTATGAGCATGCTTGCATGTTAAGAAACATTGTCTTTGTTTTAAAATGGAAAAACCCCAGACTGTTTTTTATTCTTCTTCCTGCCCTTAGTGAGGTGATGGCAGGAATCGAGCACAAAGCAGCATTTGAACCACACTCATCATTTATAACCATACAGTAAATTCAGCTTAAGTACTCTTTAATAAACAATAGGGATGTCCTAGAGCAGGAAACAGATGGGTTACATGATCTGAGCAGATGATTTCCAGCAATATGTCTTCAATTCTACCCTTTAAGATCAATGATTTGTGGATATTCATAATGGAAAGTTATTATTCAGCTGCATAGTTGTCTTGCTGTTGTGTTTTAACTTAATTATGTTTGCGGACAGGCACAGTGAGCATTCATGTGGGTTGTGGAAAAGAAATGGAGGCAATCTCTGATCTCAGTCAGCGATCACCACAACAGAAAGACATTAATTTTAATATCGGGTTTGTTCTTTACTCCAGTCAGTACATGTTTAGACTGACCAAATGAAATCAGAGAAAAGCTCTTGGCTCATGAGTTGCTCTGTCACACACAGTTAGCGAGTTTTCATCCCCCATTTTTACACACATTTTGAATTTGTGCATGAAAGAACAAATTGAAATGCCAGAAAAAAATCACAAGAAGCTGAAATATCAGAAACAAGGGCTTTTATGCTCAACTGATGTGGGAAAAGACTAAGAAAACATGCAATAAAAGATTATTTTGGAGCATACAATGAGGTCATGGTACCTTCCTGTGCTTGTCATCTCTTTTTCAGCCTCCACACCAGTAGAAAGACCAAAAATTAAAGAATAAAATTGAATCTGAAAAGCAGGAGGATTCACAATCTCCTCAACCGCCCTGTATACATTCCCAGGGAGCCCTACAAGGTCCTTTAGGATCCCTGGGACCTTCTCAAGGATGCCCAGAGTCTCCTCAGTGACCCCCTTCAGATGTTCTTAAAGACACTTAGTACCATCAGTCAGCTACTGCGTATTTAATGGATGTTCATTTTTGCAGATATTTCTGGAACGATCATCACAGAATAATCAGACTTTCAACATGAGAAATGGAAGCTGCTGAACAGCTCAACAAGCTCAGAAAGACAAATCTCCATCTTTACAGTGCTGAAACAGTGTTTGTCTTAAAAGAAGTGAACAAATCTGCCAGTTGGGTGAGTCCACATTTCAACACAGCTCCATTTGTTTTAAAATTTCTCATACAGTGCATTGAAACAAGGTGGAAAAAGAAAAATGTTTAAACATGTTGATTTACAATGGAAACAAGTCAGATTATCTCACCTCACTGGACTGGTGTGAAGAAATTATGATTTAAAGTTGACCAGGCTTCCGCACCAAATTATACACACAAACTCAGTTAACATTTGAGCCAAAAGTCTGCTTTATATTCAACTAAAATTATATCATCTGAAATGGAAATCCACAACATAATCTGTTATTGATTCATTTACAATTCAATTCAAATTAAGCTGTTTCCCAACAACGAAATTTAAAGTCACAGACAGGAGTTTCCAGTGGTAAACACATGGCAAAAAACATCTAATAAAAAACAATAAAACCACAGTAAATAAGACATAAAAGCTCAATAAAACACACCACAAACTGAAAGAACATACAGCATAAAGACCAGCTGATTTGGAGTAAAAAAAAAACAAAAAAAAAAAAAAAANAAAAAAAAAAAAAAAACACTTTCCTGGACAAATGTCTCATAAAGGTGTGAGATGTTGTATCGTTTCCCACGCAAATTAACCTGTTTAGTTTCAGTAAATACAGTCAATTAATGGCTGGTTATTAAATTTCTGATGACTGAAGTTCAAACTGGAGCTCAAACTGAGCTCACACACCTGAAAATTGGAAACATTCAACTTCCCATTTTGACATTTTCACATCTGTCTTGAATGGGAGATGAACCTTTATACATAAAGCTGTCAGGACACCTGGAGACGTGTTTGGAAAAGTGATACATCCCTAAAATGTGTGTGTGTGTGTGTGTGTGTGTGTGTGTGTGTGTGTGAGACACAGTGCTGCCTGTAGTTTATCAAACACACTCAGAGGATCAGAGCTGCTCCAACTGGAAAAACTCTTGCACACATTCGCCTTCTTTTAACACATTTTACATTCGTGACTGAGGAATTCGGTGTTGAAGTGTTACTGAACTGGGTGTGATTTGCATGTTCTCACCCATGAAAATAAAAATTACGCAGTTAAAAAGTGGGATTACTTATGAAACACTCAGGGTACATCATTGCAATTTCATGTGGACATGATAATAGTTTAAATTTACTGAAGATTGGCTTTGATTATTTCAAGAGCCAGACCAATCTGAAGAGTTCTCAATAAGCTGTTTTGAGTGTTGTTGAGTCCTAAATGTCTTCTTTTTTTTTTTTTTTATNTTTTTTTTTTTTTTTAATAAGTGGATACAGTGCAATACAAATCAATACTAAAACCAGGCACAAATAATCTCATTCCACCAGGAAAGGATCCCTTTTTTGAAGAAAATAAAAAATTTTGGACTCAATAATAGACAAAATTACTAAAAGAAGAAGTTATTTCATGTGTATGCTTGATGAATATGGTTTACACCTTTACACGGCCAAAATGACTTAAAATTGCTCAAAAAGGTTGAGTACTTGCACAAACTCTCCTGGATTCCAGTAATAAAAGCCCTTTAAATTTCTTACTTCCACAATTTGATACAAACCAACTGCTTTCCTGCTGTTTGCATCCAAATTCACCAACATCTGCCACCGATTTACCAGAACACGCCTGTCCAGCACCCAGCAGGCCCTTAACTATGTCTACACGGCTCTCACCACTAACCAGGCCTGAAAGATCCAACCAGGTCCGAATCCTTCCAGACCGGCCTTACATGGAAAATAACAAGACTGCAGCAGGTCTGTAATTTTGTGTGGCTGTGACCTTTAATCACCATCTTGATCTGCATCCTTTATTCTTGTGTCTCAATGTTAATTTGAGACTTTATATGTCTGAATATTTTGACCTGATCTGTGTCCGTTGCTTGATGCTCTCTCAAGTTTTGGAAATGTGTCAAAGTGTCGAGGACTTTCTACCAGAAACAGATGCCTACGTAATTCTTTCAGCTGAGTGTAAAACCAGAAAACAGTTGAATCTGTAGAACTAAATAATGCATTTGTATTTTTCATGAGTTTAGAATTATAAGGCTCATTCTGGGTGGAGTGCAGATCTGAGATATTCAACCTCAAAGTTTTGGTAATCCAACATCAAAACCTTGTATATTTTCCACCTTATTGAATACTCAACCTCAAAACTTTCTTTTTTTTTTTTAAACAAAATCCCACCGCACATAAAACAAACCATACAAAGATCATGTGGATAACTCCATTTCAGATAGACATGTTAATAGTTTGAATGGTCCAAATTCTGTTGCTTTTGGATGTTTGACTTGACTTCAATGATAGAATCAGATCGGTTCATATATATAACCTTTAATTTTAAGATTACATGTATCATTTTAATTGGATAAATTGAGAATATAACAATGATAATGGTTGATCTTATCTTGATTTCATGACCATTGCCTGTCTGTTGGGTCCTTATAAATTGTGAGGATTTCTGAATGGAAGCCTGTGCACATGCAGCAACTGAAACCCAAAGAGGTGCTCCTTTCTCACAGGGTGTCAGTTCACTGCCTTAAATAAAGGTTGAAAGCATGACGCAGCACAGAGTTCACAACTTGTAGTCAGAGTTTGGGAGAGCGTTTATTGCTGTGTAAATGCCAGCTCTGCATGTCGCAATAAAACAGTGCAGCAGCCTGTGGTGGCACAGTGGAAAGTTACTGCAGCTCTTCAGCCCGATTGGGTGCTGTCAAATATATAAAGTGGTGGAGTTTTCATCTAGCATGTTAATGATTAGGAACAACAGCTGCGGGCTTCCTAACTTCTCTGTTCAATGTGCAGTTCATCCAAAACAACTAAAAGCTGAATTTAAGGTTAAGTGTAAGTGCTGGAGTTGACAAATTCTGATCCAGAATGATTTATGTACATTCATTGGGGGAAACCACTAACTGCTGATGTAAAATGTGGATGATTCAGTGTGTAACTGTGACTTCAGACAGCTACAGTATTATCTCTTAAAAACCACTATTATTTGTTTTAATTGCCTGCTGTAAATCATTTCATGGATATCTCAATTAAGAATAACAGCAACTTGACTCTGTTAGTGATAAATTCAGGCTTGGCAGGCACAAATCAAGCTCACAACTAAATAATCAACTTTGAAAAAAAAATTTAAAAAATAAAACTGCGAAAACAGAAAAGCTGTGGCTGTTTTTAAAAGCATCTCATAAAGAAGAGTGAGCGAGCACGGCTGCCAAAAGCTGCTGATCAGATCCAAGCTCTATTAAAACAGGGTGTATTTTAAACAAAGGTTGCATAGGGCTAGAGGGTGGCATATCACAGATAGCTGTTGACCTGCAACTGCCTTGTTTAGTATTAAACAGAGTGTGCTGCCATGGTAACATAGACGCCAAGAGTTTCCCTTGACTCTGCCAACTAACTTGGAATTTCTTTTTATACGCAAAACACTCAAAAATGAGAAGCAAATTGTTTTACGGTGGAAGAAATAAGAAAATGAAAAATCTTTATGTCAGCTAGTTTGCATAATTGAAGACTCAGCTCACGCATCATCATCATCGTCACAAGGTAAATAGTTAGGACAGGATTGTGGCCTGGATACATGTTGCATGTAATTTGCAAAGTCTCTGAAAAATTATTAACGTCACTACCGGTTTCTAAATGCATCAAATAATAACAAAATTGCCATTAAAGATTAGGATGGATTTTTGGTCTTGGTTTTGCTTAGATTATTTAAAAAGTCCTCCTGGTTGATACCAAACTTTTCATACATGCAGTTTAAATAACAGACATGCCCTTTACATTGCAAATGGGCACAAATTTCCTAGCATGACAGCATGCCTCAGCAAACACACTGACCTGCCCTTTGAGCAAGGCACTGAAGTCAAACCTGGATTGGATTATGACCCTGATTGAATTAACATTTTTACATTGTACTAAATGGCCAAAGGGGACGCTATAATGTTGTTTACTTGTTACTGATTTATTCAAAGTGTCTGCATACTTGTATCAGATATGGCTGTACATTTTAATTTTACTCTCATGTTTAACTTTATTATCAGGATTTTTTTGTTTTTGAAAAAATAATTGGACATTAAAGTGGACTGTTGATTTATTTTGACATTGTAGCCACTCTGAGCAGCTTTATCCCAAACATAAAACAAAACCCTGCTTTTGTTTCCTCATCCATGTCATCATCATTTCCATCCAAAAGCTTGCTAATGCGTGACAACTCGTATTTACAGCTGTGATCATAGACATCAGCAGCATATTACACAATTTGAACCATCATTGCTACGAGTCACAAATGAAAAACAACAAAAATAAAGTAATTCACTTTGTATCCAGCAGATGTTAGATGGCAAATTGTGTGTGTGAACCAATGCAGCCGGTGACCTCTGATGTTTTATTTTTCCATTGTGTCACAAAAGAGAGTTTTGTTTGGAACAACCTTTCAGTTTTTTAAATTTGGTCCCAAGCATGCTGCAGCAGGTACTTGTACAAGCATAAAAACACCATGATATATCATGTTGGCATCGTCTGCACTGCACGAACAACACACAAATCCATGAGAAGCGTGACCCTGTAAAACTTGGTTTAGCTCACACTGACAGAGCATAGGAGGGTATATGGTGACTCACTGCCAAATGGCCAAAATACTGAATAAATATGGACATGCACCTTTTTTCACTTTGTGTTGAAACTTCAAACATTTGCCAGCAGAGTTAAGCAAGACTGGAAAGTAACTCAACCTTCACTTGCAGATAAGACAACAAAAAGTAAACTTTGTTTTTACTGTTTGATGATGTTATCTCTGCACATGTAAGTCAGGTTTGGTGAAATCTTTCCAAAATATCAAGTCATTTTTGCTTTGGTTTTAGCTTGACCACCAATCAGTTTTATCTACCTAGTTTCATACAGTTTTGAGTTTTCTCTGGATTTTTTTAAAAAAATTAAATTAAAATGGATTTTATTTTATATTTTATCTATCTATCTATCTATCTATCTATCTATCTATCTATCTATCTA